>SMGT01002125.1:25511-86366 GCA_004794575.1 Lanistes nyassanus | reverse complement strand
GTCTTTTTTTCAGAACCAATGAGATAATGTGGAGGCTCGAGCTCTTTACGACAATTGGATTTTCCGTGATTATCAGAGCGTTCCGTTACACATCTTATGCTGAGCTTAAACGGCTCGACTAAGAAGTTGTTTAGGACTAATCGAACCGCGTGCATTAAAAATAACGAATCTCATTTCGATGAAGAATTTATCCCCAAGAATCTGCTCCTTTCTGAGATTTTAGGGCAAACATGCATCTGTAATGAATATTTAATCATTTAAGAAAAAAATTCCCTTATGGTTTTTGCAAACGGGTGGACTATAGTTTCTTATGAGTACTTTCATTCGACTTGGTCGAGTCGCGTAAACCCTGCACATATGATGGGAAATGGTTTCGCACAAATTTTATGTTTATTGCGTGGAATATTATGACTAGAGCTGGGTTGAAGCATTTAAAAGACAGTTTTGGGAGTGTTGCACACGTACCCAGAGGTTATACCGGGGGGGGGGGATTTTTGAGAGCAGCTAGGCCGTTATTACACCACATAGATTCATCTAAATAGAGACTGCGGAACAAAATACCAGACAAAGAAACGCCGCATACCGAAATATTGAATTCGGTGTCTCCCCTCTGAATAACTGAATGAGTGACCTGATGACCTGATGGTGTACTGAATGGATTAAAACGGATTTTGTGTGACATAGGCATAAGGTGACGCAAATCCTCAGCGGAGCAGATGTGTTTTAAAATATTGCGGACAAATTTTGCACGCCGAGACCGCCATGTTACGAGATCATTCGCTTTGTGTCTGGGGAAGGATTAAATTTACACCGTTTCCTGGCAAGTCCAGGAACCGGTTCCGCGAACTGCACGTGCCCATTCCATTGTGCGTATCCATCAGTAAGCTTGTCTCGAGTTTGTGATATCCTGATACGCTTAACGTCACTGGATCAGGACAGAAAGAAATGCTAGGATGAAAACTATACACACCAGGACAAACATTTGAAATGACGAGGTACTGTGACAGCAACGATAAAAATATTTTGATTATTTTTAAGAAAATCAGTGTCGGATGTAGTTCATGTCATGCAAACGTTTTAATAGATATAGGGAAAGATTTTTTTTAAAAACCAATAAGGTGTTGAATTCAAATTTACATCCATGCTTTTAGCTGATTACTTCTGCTTACTTGTTTGACACGTGAGTATATCAGGTGCTTTGACTAAATGCTAGAAATTTTGTGTCTTCGAAAAGAAAAATAAACTTTAAAGATGTTTGATTTTCTTCTCATATAACAACTGGAGGAGAAGAAACCTCCACCTGAGAACTTTACTGAAAGTCCATTTTGAGTGAAAACCCATTTAATTAACGTGAAAAAAGGTAAGGTTTAGACAGATGTCTCAAAGGGGCACTACGGAGGAAATGAGGCGTTACATAAACCAGTTCTAATCAGAAAAGAAGTTTTAGGGAGAACTTAAAATGGATTAGTATTAGGAAACGACTGAACGACTGGAGGTTTGAAGCTTGAGGCAAATGATTCTTTCTCTTTCCCTCATTCGTATTTACGTAGGTGCGTGCCTGCCTGCCGGCTGGCCGGTCAGTCCGTCGGTCGGTCGGTCCCTCCAACCGTCCGTCCCACCCTTCCCTCCTTCCTTTTGAGCACATCGATAATGTTTTCTCCCAAACGTTTTAATCCTGTTCACCGTTGAGAGACGATTGGGGGCAGGATTGCTGATTATCACATTTTTCCATCATGCAGCCCGGCCTTGTTCAAGATGCAGGCAATTGTGATGCCCGAGTAAGCAAGCTTGTGTTTGACAGTACAATCGCTCGACTGCTGTGTAAAATTAAGGATCACCTGTCCGTTTTTTAATCAGCGCGTCGCCTCATGGGAAATTATTGTGCACGAGTATGTCTCACTAACTGTGCCAGTTATATTTTGTCCACCTCTTCAAACTTGGCGTGTTCGGAACGATAATCCTAGGCTGTACAGTACTGAACGAGAAAAGCACGTGCAGAGGCCAGTTAGTGCGGCATGGCGTTTTAGCAACAGTAATACTAAGTGACGGCTTGGTAGTAAAATTAGCGTTGAAAGGCTAGATGATCGAAACGATCTTTAAC
Organism: Lanistes nyassanus; assembly: GCA_004794575.1. Lineage (NCBI taxonomy): Eukaryota > Metazoa > Mollusca > Gastropoda > Architaenioglossa > Ampullariidae > Lanistes > Lanistes nyassanus. The sequence goes on along the minus strand of SMGT01002125.1, from coordinate 84,265 downwards.
TACGTGCTGTGAGCGTAAACTCGCGTGAAGATTATGAAAGGGGGAAAACTTTTAGCATTCAGCTGCCAGAGATCGTTATGAGGGTTTTTTGAAAAATCCTTATTGCCTGCTTTTGCTGACTGTATTATTTGTTACACAATCCCCGTTACATATGGGATTCTATTCTCTTTCTGTGGGGGCAGGCTTTAACTTGTTTCTTGCTAAGAGCAAGGTGCTTATCTTATCCATTGGCGCAGGAATTACGAAGACCTAAGGCTGGACAGGGTTGCATGGGCGTTCTTATCGTCTGTCCATACATAAGGGTGCATGTAAAATACACTGGACGAAAAGGGCTTACGACCTCTCTTATGACCGGAAGTGCAGATACGAAGGCTCGTGCAACTCACGTCTGGGTCGGAAGATACTTGAACACTGCTCACCTTCTGTCTAGACAATAATTGCGTGTACTCCCCCAAAAGACAGAGCACTGTCCCATCATTAGTAATATTCTACTGAAGAGTGCAAAGTAATATGAAGCAAAAAAATTGTTACAAATGTTTTTCCCCTTCAGGTCGTGTGATGGATAGGTTTCAGTAATCAAACACGATGCCGTATGTAATAAGAATGTCTTTGTATTTGATGTCAAGAATTGTCAAGCTCATTTATTACAAACAGGACATCGGTCGTTTCTTAGTGTGTCAGTGAATGTAGCCTAGCCTTTGCCTTCTATGGTATAGGATGGAAAACATTGTCTTATGACGTTTTTCTTGTCTTTATCTTTTTTTAAAACTCTATCTAACCTTTTGTTTTGCTTCTGACTTTTCTACATGCTTTTGTTTCCTTTTGATCTCAAGCGTGCAGTTGAGTAGACAGGAATACGAACGCACGTGCACATGTACCCACGCATATACACGAGTAACACATTTCTTTCAACAAATATCTTGTCTTTGGATAACGTACTTCCACTCCTCCAAAAATCTTCCCGAGCACCTATTCGCGATACAATCATCATCGTGTGCCTGAGTGAGGGAGAGGGGGAGGGATCACGTAGTCAGCCAGCGAGTCTGAAATTCCCACGCATTCACAGATCACCCTTCACCCTGCATGAATGAGCTTAAACATGAAAACAGCCCTACCTAATACCAAACCCTAGTCCTACCCCTAGCCCCCATCCCATCCCTCCCAAAGGAATTTTTACCTGTATTAGCTTATTAGCTTATCGAACCTGCAAATGTTTAACCATGAAACCCAAATGTCTTTATCATTCAGCTATGGACCACCACAGATTGGTCTCTTCGCTTTATCTGTAAGCAGGTAAGCCCACGCCCTAGGGAACGTGTTGAGACATCGAGCTAAAACAGTCGATTTCGCCCATTTTCAAAACACTGTTTCTGATCACACAAGACACTCGCCTTGCAAAATTGCTTGAGCAAATTCATAAAAAATATGTCTACCTTGCTTTGGTTTCTCTGTATTTGTGTGAGAGTGTGTAAGGCTGCTACTTTGCTTGAGAACATGCAGGCACGGTAGACTAGAAAATTTAGTGGAGACCATTTTCTTCCCGGTGTCAAACTGTGCAGAGAAACCGGGTAGTCCCCGAAAATGCGTCACGGACTTTCCGAATCTCGTCTAACTGGATCGATCCATATATCACTAAACAGCTAATACCTCGGGCACCCCGCCATACCAGTTTCGGTAAAATATTCGTATTTGGTCATCTAAAATACGAAACCACCGTGTCTACTAAAACTCTAAGGCGTGCTTGTCCTCCAAAATACACTGCCACGTATGATGCATCACAAAAAACGGGTTTTGGTGTTTAAAATGATGTATAATATGACCCGAAAGTGTTTGTCTCGGAAAGTCCGAAGAGCAAACTGTCTAAATCCTGTATCCGCGAGACAAGCTTAAGTCATGGGGACTTCGACGTTCTTCCCGCTGTGTCGACAGCGATACGAATTTGATCTCCATCAGCTCAAACTAAGTTAGAAGTCCATCAGTTTCATTGTTTTTACCGAATGAATTAGGTTTCTTGCATTTTTTGTCATATTCGTCTTATTTCTTAAAATATTGCTTTCTGAGTTGGCCTGCGTGTGTCGTCTGCTATTCTGAATACAAAGAAGTGGGGAGGGGGTAGAGTAAACCGCTATTACGTCAAATAGAATAAAACTAATCTCCCTTTACATTTCTGGATCAAAAGATTAGGGATTAGTTAAAGTGGTTAATTTTTGTCATTGCTCAAAAATGTTCAGTATTTTATTTAGAGAAGTAATCAAGAATGATAACTCTGTTGCACTAGCAGACGAATTCCTGTTTACCTGCCGTTTTCCTAATAATTATATATTGGTCTAAGTGAATACTTCATCAGTGCGGTCACCTGTGTGGGTGCTTTGGCATAATTATCTGTTTAATTTTTGTCCATTTACGCCATGGAAAACTTGTGTTACTTGGCCAAATCTAAAAATAAAAAACCCCTGGGTGTCACAGTAATCCATTGAACATTTTATTCGAGGATTTTTGTGGATAAATTACCTGATTGTCCATTATCTGGACTGAATTGATTTTAAAATTGTACCAAAGCAGTATTTCTGACATTCTTTGGTAAAATAGAGAGGATTTGGTCAGTGTCAGTTTTTGACCATTTTCATGATTTGTCCATCACACATATTGCACAACAAGCCATTTTTGAAGCAATCTTTCTTTGTTATTTGGCTTCCATGACTTCCATGAGATCAGAAAAAATTGAGGTCGAAGGCATTAGTACAGACAGTAGCCCCATCGAATATGAGGCTTCTCCTTTCAAACAAATTTTTAAAATAATTGTTGAAAATGGCAGTTTGCGTGATATGCCAGTTCGCCTGTTGTTTTTTTTTAAAATTCGGGCAGTTGAATTTCCCATTCCATTTGATACACAACCCTGAACGTTTGCATATTTTCTTATCTCATCGTTACTTACATTTCCTGCAAATTTAACTTTATTTGAGAAACTTTGACAAAATTACTGGGCTTACCGACTATAAGAAGTGACAGTGTGCAGAGATCATGGCTTGGCTCTGCTGTGGTTAGCAACCAGTATGCGCATGCGCACCTCAGTTTATAAACCGCGCATGCGTGGCTGAAGTCGGTGGGAATGTCAAGTTACCCAAACAGCCAGCCAGATAATATAGATTTCTGTCCGACTGATTTTATCGAAGATGTCCTCGAATGTATTTAGTAATCCTCGCCGCATTTCTCGGATTTTCTGGGATTGCAATAAATATGCAATTCACTAAAGAGCTATTCTAAGCTATAACAGGGGAGATAATTTCTGTAGGTTTCGATTTTTAAAAAAAATACATGCTGTCTACAACAAGTCCCCGGTCATACATAATGTGGATCTAGAAATGCTGAAATTTCTTTGTAAAAAAAATCTGTTCGCATATAGTTTTATACTGTAATTTAAATACAGCGTGTATCCAAACTGGAGAAAAGCTGTCTACTAGTCTAATTACCATGAGGTTTTGGCAGCACTTTATTCAACAGTCTGTGTTGAACATGTGGGTAAAACGCTTCGCGTGCTGTGCTCTCAACTAACTTTTGTTTAGGTCCCTACTGAGCTCGCTCTCTGCTTTGAAGTCCAGGCAGATTTTTCAAGACTGGTTTTTCTTTCAACTAAGGTCTTTCTCATCTGTACATCCGGTAGATTTGGTGTGCTCAAGTAAATGTTTGCGAAAAGTTCACATCCGCGTTTGGGTAACTGATTGATTGAGTAAACGAACGAGGGAGAACGAGAGGGAGATGGGGGGGGGGGTCTTAATCTTGTAATTAAGGACCCAGACGGTAACGTTTTCATTGTAACTCTATCTTAAATTTAAAACAAGGGAACTGGACCAAGCTAAGACATGACACAGACAAAGACAATCTACATGTTTCGGGGCACTACCCCTTCATCAGGACGACACAAAAACGACGAAAAAAACGACGAAAAAACGACAACAACGAAAACAGAAGAAAAAGACTTAGCTTTTCAGTAGATGTGGCGCATAGGCTGGACAGCAGGAAAATGACTAAGGGACAGTGAGTAAACAGGGTTAAAAAGAGGGGCAGCCAATCGCCAGGTGGGTAGGAAAGGGTAGGGAAGGGTAGGGGTGGAGAGGGGGCGGGGTTAACTCTAGTTAATTTTTATCTGGGTTTCGCTCTCATTTGATTCGCTCATGGTTCTTAATGGCAACGTGTAGTGAAGACAAAATTAGCAAAATGTTTTCTGACTTATTACTAGAAACTCCGGGAAGATAATGGATCCCATGCAGCGGTGTCGTGATTTGGTACAATCTTACTTCTTATAATCTTCATTTTGGTACGCATGTGCTTAACTCTTGAAAATCACGGCATGCACTGGATGTACCTCTTTTTTGGGGAGCGGGGACGCGCTTATGTAATTGTGTGTTGTGCTGAGGAGGGGGGGGGGACAAAAAAGAAATTTATATGAAGTTGTAGTGCAATCTCAAAGGAATGATTAGGAGTAACAGGAAGTAGGGAATATGAAGGAAAGTAGAGAAGTAGGAAGGGAAGGAACCATTGCAGAAAACTCAAAAACACAAACTGTCAGACACTCCTAATGTCTGGACGATACGAAAGCTGGCTGTTCCGTTGGTGATCTCCCCACATCTCCTTGATCCTTGACCCTATGAAGATAGAAAGGTCTCACTGAGACCTCACTCCTCCCATTGCCCTCCCCTGCCAAACCATTGGTGAGATAGAAGGGGCAGTAACTGCTAGTGCTGATTGTCTTCCTGTGGGAATGCCTGTTTCTGTCAGTGTTCGAAATGGCCTAAGGTTCTTTCAAAGACGTATACTGTTTGAAAATTAGGCCACACAGATGAGAAAAACGGGGAGAGCGGTGTGTGTGTTGGGGGGGGGGAGGGGGAATACCGACTTGCAACAAGGTCTAGAGGAAAACAATCTAACCGACCTTCCTGTTTTTTGTTGGTTTTTTTTTGGGGGGGGGGGGTTGGTTGGTTTTCCTGCTTGAAGATGGCGAGCTCCTATGTTGACCTGAAACACTTGCGGAATTACTTCGTCTGAAGCACATCTTTGCCACGTGGGTTGCCGAGTTACGAGGCCTTCCACTAGAGGTCCGTAGCCGTACCGGTACGCAGAACGGTATTTTTCTGTCGTACCTATATTTTACAGCAGTATATACCGGTACACCGGCCGTACAGCCAAGCAAGATTCCTTCGAAGCAAAAACTTCGTAGACCATGTTTATTTAGCGCCGCTTGCATGTGCGTGGTTTTACTTCTTTTTTCTGGTGGTGGTGGTGGGGGGGGGGGGTGCTGTTTGTGCGTGTGTACGTGCAAATCAGAGAGAGAGAGGGAGGGGGCGAGGGATGAGGGGTGGGAGAGTGGAAGCCACCGCTGACACCTAATAAACAAACAAATATTTTTGCGCAAGTGGGTACAAGTAGAACCAAAGAGCATCGGATGGTATCGTCTGGTGTGCTTGGCCATATTGGTTGTGTCACCTACTAATTTGATGAGAGTTTTTCACACATCGCGAACAGCAACATTTTGTTTTACGTTCGAGTCTGTCTTCGGTTTAAGAAAAGATTTCCATAAACAAGACTTTTCTCGATTGTTTTCCACTATTCGAAATAAATTGAGGCATGGGAGGATTTATTCTTAATCCCAGGGGGAATGTAGAATTCAAAACGACACAACAAAGTATACAACAAATTTACGTGGGAGATAATGATAAAAACGTGATGGGGTTAAAAAAAATCGTTGTTATCCGCTATTATACCCATCATTTTCAGTATAAGAATCACCGAAACTAGAAAGAAACGACTTCATTTCCCTTTCTGTTAAAACTAACCGTCGGCAACACGTCTGCTCGTTTGTCACTTGGCTCAGTCCAATGGTGAGATTTTTTTTAGAAAAAAAAGAACTGGACCCTTTGATATTATGTTGTCAGTACTTTCCTTTCCCCCCGCCCAGCAGTTGGCAGACTTGGAACGTCTCAGTAGTGTAACATTATTGTCATAACTGTTTATAAGTGACAGGGTTTTGAAATGATTTGGTTTAAGAGTGTCACGAGTTGGGTCTAGTGGGTCAAAGAGATTGCACCACAGATTCTAGGTGCGACCCATAAACACTGTGCACTGTGCTGGCCGATCAACAACGTACACATGTATGCACACTTTGATGTGTGCTTGTCACATAAATATATGTGGTCTATAAGCATGTTTATATTATCCCGAGCCGAAGGGGGATACTTCTTTTAAGGAGGGTTAGGTACCCACGGATACCCGCTGTATAACTGTCCGACAAGTATGTATGTCGTCAGTTACTGATCTGATGTTTTGTTTTAGTATCTGTAATTAACCCCATGATGTTTAGCAACGGCTGGATCAATAAAAGCCAAACTGAACTTCACCCACTCGGTTACTTAACAAAATTCCGTCTACGTAAACACGTGGTTCTCTTCCTTTACTCAGTTCAGGGTTGTTTTCGCCGGTTCGACAGGCGACTGAATACTAGAGAGGGTGATCACGGAATACCGCCAACCCGGCTGCTCTCGACGGGGACAGATGACGGGGTAAGATGGTATGGATGATGAAGTTCCATTCACTCCGGAGAACAGCCATCGCAGAAGTGTTTACAATCACGTCATTGGCCGCTATCCTCTGCCCACACACGCCCATTCACGCCGCTGTACCAGAAATACCGACTCGGCTACATTGCTTCATGTTGATGCGCTGCTGAGAACAACTCATAAGAGGGTCGCGTGTCTCCCGAGAGCTTGCTTCTCTCATCTTGCTCTGTGAGGGGTAGTGACGGCACGTCGTTAACATTTAAAACGTTTTTTGAGGGCGAATTTAAAAAAAATAAGTTGGTTTTGTTTTTATCTTTATCTCTGTTTTATGCTTGTTTTGTTTGATTTTTTTTAAATTAGTGGGGGTTTGGGCTCTTGCAGTGGCGGGGGGGGGGATGTCTCCAGCTCTATCAGAACCTTAATTGCAGCTTGTTAAGGCGGAAATTTTTTCTTCAAGGTCAAAACAGTATTCACTCAACAAAATTGTTAATTTAAAAAAAAGCCTGACAGGGTGCTGATTTATGAGTTGTAATGGCCTGACAAGATATCGCTGTAATAGCCTGGCAAGATATCTAGGGCCAAGGGCTGCTGCATGTTTCTATTTCCAATCCCTGCATAAAGTTTATGGAGAATAATTTGATCTATTTTCAGTATTCGACAGCCAGTGATGAGGAAGAGAGTCGGTTTACGGCTTTTGAAGATTAAACGACGGATGGAAGCGCCATCTTACAAGTTTATTCCCGTGTTGTTAGTTGTCTGAGCCGGTCAGGCTAGAAATTTTGGCTAGCTGTATTGCATGATTTATTCGATCATTGCTGAACTGGTCAACTGAGGGACAGAAAACTTGATTCAACAACTGGACAGCAACAACAGAAAAGAATCTTGGTCGTGGATTATCTAATACAGAACCGAAATATATTTTTTCATCCTCTTTTTTTGTGTGTGCCCTAACATATGCTCACACATACACACGCACCCGCGCGTACTCACGCATACGCACATACATAAACGAGCATTCGCATTTATTATGGAGAAGTACTTATTAGTACTTATTATGGAGAAAAAATATCTTTATTTAAATTTATACCCTTCTAGAATCCACTAAATCTCTCTCCTTACCTCTACCCTTCCAAGCCTATCAATTTAAAAGTATATGAAATCAGCAAAAAACTTACTGCAGATTTTCAAGGAAAGCTTGACCCTAGCCGACTTCGTTCTTTCCTAGACCCACAAAACTTGTCCTTTAGCTCCAAAGCTGGACAGTCATCCCCCCGCCCCCCCCCCCAACCCCGGCCATGGAAGAAAACAGGGCCCGCTACCCAGAAGAAAAGTTATGCGCCTCGCAGCGTCGCGAAGATTTCTTTTTCCTTCCACGAGGACTTCTTAGGAACGGCGCGTCAAGTAACGTCATTGATTTATTAAAGGGCAGCGTGGCCTAATGTAAAAAGCGAGAAGTGGTTCAGCCATACGACCATTCTTTTCCAAACGTGCCATCCAGGAGACTTAACGAGATTTACCGAGATTTCGCGAGGCCGAGGAATATGTGCAGTAGCTCCCCTTAATTGCTGGTTTCTTTTTCCCCTGCCTTTTGTCGGCTCAATCAACCTGTGCACTTTTCTTCCTCACTTTATGCACCCCGTCCTTACTGAGAAATGGTGTTCAAGAATGGCCAACTGTTTGGACTAGTGACTTCTGGATTTTGCGTTTTCTGATTTTGATCCATTGCGAAACAGCCCGTCGTGGATGAGAGGTGGGTGGGCGTGTGGGTGGTTGTTTGGTGCTTTACGTCCTTTCGCAAACTAGGTGCATATCAGGACGGTGTTGCTTAGACAAGACACAGACTTCAGTCCCACCCAGTCACATTATACCGACACCGGGCCAACCAGTCCTAGTACTGTTCCCTACAGTGCCAGACGTCTGGCAGGGCCGCTATTAAACTGCCAATTTTTAAGTCTTACTCGGCCAGGGTGCGAACCACAGACCTCCCGCGTCGGAAGCGGACGCGTTAACCGTTAGACCACCGAGCCAGTGGTCGTGGACGAGAGAAGGACGGGAGGAATAACAGAAGGAAGGAAGAATGTAAACAGGAGGGAGCGAGGAAACGAGGGGGGAAAATAAAGAGGAGACAGAGAGAGATTGTACAGGCTAATATCCATCAGTCGCAAAGGCATCAGGGCCTGATAGGGGTAGAACTTGTTAGTATAGAAACGCGACACTTAAGAGAACTATGTTTTACATGTTCCAATATTATTTTAGATTTAGAAGAGAAAATATCCAGTGCCTGTGATCCTTTAGACTAGGAAAAGATATTTCTCAGCCACTGACTTCACGAAATTTTTAAAATTAAAATCGGTTGTAGGGTTATAGTCACAGCCTTTTGCTTTTATGAGTTGGATTAAAGCCTTTCTTTACCTTCATCCAGTGAACAGAAACAGCGCTGTTAAAGACGAAGCTGGCGATGTGTACCAGAGGCAGGCTTTCCAACAACGGCAATAACAAGGCTCGGTAAGAAACCACTCTATTTTTCTTTTGCCGTGGAGACAATAATAAATTACAGAAACCTAGATATAAAAAAGACAATTATTTTACGATCAAACTGTTTGTGAACATGATAAACGCAATTTCCTTTCTGATTTACATGTAGACCTGTTTTACAATACTATATGCAATACAATATATCTTAATTTATCTAATACGTAAATTTGAGATGTCTACCATACAGAAGGCACACACAAATGTGTAACATTACGCCATCAGCCAAAGGTACAATCATTTAATCTTATATGCTATAACCTAGGTGGCCCTGATTTTCATATCAATGTTGTTTTTTTTCACATTACGCAAATCATTAAAGTTGCATGAAGATTTCCAGATGGTTCTCTCGTGTAAAATCGTTAAGATGGCCTGACCCCTGTGATTCTCGATCGGGTTGTATTGAGGTTCTTATCGCCTGTTCATTCGTAAAGATGCATCTAAAATACACAGTGTGAAAGCTCCTTACGACCGCTGTTATGACTGGAAGGGATTTACCAAAGCCGATGCAGCCCATGCAGCTCCGATGCTTTGTCCACACCACCCGCCCGTTTCGCATGTATACCGACGACCCGGACATTTGCTTGTGTCGTAACAATGTCTTGGGCTGCAAGAGAGAAAGATACACTGGTTTAAGGCGTATAACAAAAAGAATTCTGTACCACCTGTTTAGAAAGCAAGCAAGACACCTTTTAACGCTTTTAATCGTTTTGTGCAATGTTTTAAATGGAAGTCGTGAGTCTTGATGGCTTTTGCTGCTGTATGTTGACCCCAAAAGGGAATTCAAGGTAAATAATTTACTTAGAAATGATCCCTGAAGAGACTGGGCCACTTGTTGCATGATGCATTAATCGTGCGTGACTAATTTGAATGCTATGACACACATAATTTTGGTGTTTTCCTTGGTAGAGTTTGCCTGCTTGTCGTGATTCAGTAACAGGGACAACAGTGTGCATATACCAAGAAAAAAAGCCCACCTGGAATAAAATGCGTGTTTCAGGCTAAAACAAATAGCCTAATTGCCGCCAAGCTTACTTCCGGGTCGAAGCCATTTTTCACCCGGAGCTGACCTTATGCATTTCATGGCTGCGTAAATTGCAGGTCCTGCCAAAAATGGTGATGGGCTCCCGCAGGGACAAATGATCCATGCGAAAAGGAGAAAAATTGGAAAAAGAAGAAAATGCTTAAAACTCCTCTTCATCACGATACTCAAAACAGCGAGCCAGATGAACATAATATTAAATCAAAGGCACCACCAACACCAACACCCGGTCTGTGTCCAACATCCCGGAAAGCGGTAAGAGGAGCTGTGTACAGGAATCGGCCGAAGGTTAAATTTATGCCTTGATAATGAAGTCTTTTTCCGGACCAGTTATACTGATTAATGGTTCATCTTGGACTAGTTTCCACGACTGTATCTCTGCATCTTAATATGCAGATTTTAGGCTGATGGAATCTTCCAGCTGCTAATGTTCCTAAGTTTGTTTTAGACTTTGCTCTAGAACTTTTACAGTTCGAGATTACGAATTTGCACTCAGGCTTTTAACTCGAGTGTATACAGCTCACTTCGATTCCTGCATCTTGGAACACACACTGGGTGAAACAGCCACTCCTTTGTCTGATCACGATCACACAGAGGGGAAACACGACGGAGCTGTGTGAAAACGAGAACAGATCGAGGAAACCTGCACAGCTAGGCATACGTAGGGGCTGTGAACGTGCTCTTGTCGACTCGCTCTCAAACGCCTTTGGGGCAACGTCCCTAGAGACGCGAGATGGCGCACGTTATCTGAAATGCACTTTGCCTTGAATGCCAGGAGCCTCATGGTCGAGACAGCGGCAGCAGATTGTCATGTGGAAAAATTCTAATGTACTAACTCTGCAATCAGGCCTTTTTGTTTTGTTTTGTTTTGTTTTTTTTTTGTTAAAGTGTGACTTCTGGATACGAAACTTCCAATCATGAAAGCACACAAATTCAAATATTTTATTAACATTTATGGTGTAACCCTCTACTTTGCTGTCAAGGAATTCTGATCCGTCACTACTTAGATTTATTAATAAGGAGATTTTGCGTTTACAGGTAAAGTTCAGAAATATCACCCCAAAAATAAAATCTTCCCTAAAAGTCAGAAACCCGTGATGTTGAGTCCAGAATGGACCAGAGTCAAACTAGATGACGCTATGTGGGTGTGTTGTAGAGGAACTGCAGTAACATTAAAAGCGAAAACACTTCATCTGTATCCATCTGTTCAATTAACTATTAAGGTTGTTGTGGTTGTTATGTGTCAGTACTTTAGTATGTACTGTTTTATTGTTGGCATTGTTTATTGTGCTTATAGTATTTCTAAACAAGTTTTACTCTATGTCCTTTGTTTTACTGTTGTCTCATTAATAGTTTATAGTTGTACTTATACGTTTTCCGTCGTTGTAATGTGTGTTTTGTAAAGGTTTTGTCTGTGTAGTGTTTTTATACTTTAATTGTTTTGTTTATCCATATTGTGTAAAACGCAGGGCGCCCTGCATATTGCCGGGATATCGCGCTATATAAGCTTCCATGTTCTTATGAGTTCCATATTTCTCACACCGAAACAATGATGCGATTGTTGTGATCACTTTTACTTGGAGTGCAATTTTTGAAAACTTTGCGTTCTTTGCGTGTGCATGCATAATAGTCTGTACTCCGTTTACCTGTTTGGTGCAAAATCTTCGACAAACAGGATGACGCACGAATGATATTGACCTCTCATTTCAAATCTCCAGTTCTGAACACAGACCATGAAAAAGGTGGTTGAAAAAATAAGTCTAAAGGAAAAAGTTAAAACAAAATGTTTGACTATTTTTACCGATGGATGGGGTGGGGGTGAGGGGATGGTGAAAGACATTCACTTTTTTCCTGTTGACCTTTACCTAAACTTTATTTCATTTACTTTTTTCCTCTTGGCTGTTTTCTTACATTCTTGGCCAGCCTGGAACTTGTTTTTGCAAAGATTTCAACAAAGGGCACACGAGAACTATATTTGATTATTGTGTTCGGAGCATTTTAACGAGGAGAATAACAAATTTAGGGCACAGTACTTCCATATCTCACTCATGCATATTTTAAAATATTCTGCTATTTTGAACCTGGTGTTATTTGTGTGCTTATTTGTTTTTAATCTATATTACCACTACAGTACTATTTAAATATTTTCACAGTTGCTGAGTTACCCTGCAACAATGTAAACCCAATATTGGTTCATTAATTTATTGTGCATTGATTCCCAAAAACCGTTTGGAAATTTCTGTAAATAGTTCCTTTATATTCAGCCCACAGTTGCAAGCTATTTACGTGATTTGACGATAGTGTCTATTATACACTGATCGATGATTTTTATTCCACAGATTCTGATGGACAGTTTGTTAAGGCGCCATATAGATAGATCATAAGGAATGCGAACAATAATGACAATGACTAGTAAAAAAAATCGGAAGACTTTAACAACAAAAAACGAAAAATCTGTCATATCATTGCATCGTGTTTTCATTGCTTTCTTTATCGCGATCGGTGTCTTGAGCTAGACAGCACGTGTGTTTCTTCTCACCATTCCGGGAAGCTAATGTCTCAAACATATAATATAATGGATTTAAATCTTTTCTTCCGTCTTCTGTTTCCTCATAATATGAACAATACAGCAATGAGTCGCGCGATGATTCTCATGAAATTGTAAGAAGCTACACTCTGGTCTAGACTAAACAACAGTACGCCCAGCTCGTCCTTCTGTGGATGACGTCACTGCGGCCGCTGTGCTCCCTATTAAGTTTTCAGCAATCTCCGGCGCGAGGACTATCCACAAGCTACACTTTAAGGGAAGGGGGGTGGGGGAGGCATTGCGATGCCCATTTATGTAAAACTTTAGCATTAAGTTCTTATTTCCTTTTATTTTTGTCATTCTTATTTTTTGCCCTTTCTTTACATCTCTGGCAGAGACACATAAAATGCACAATACACTTTACCGTTTATGATGTGGTGTCATTAGCCATAAGTAAACAACAGCCTTGCACAGTGCAATGTGCATACCTGATCAGCACATTCAGACATGCAACCGATATTTTACAAATGTTAAGTGGCTTTAGAGAACAACATGATGTCACACAAAGTTGATTGTAACAATATGTAAAAAAAAGAAAACATAACCAAGCAAAATTAGACGAGAACAAGTCCAAGGTTTCGGGGCACTTGGAGAAGAAAGAGAGAGAATATGCTCGCCAGACGGGTTCTAGAAAAGTCACGTGGTAACAACAAAGAAACCAAGCCAAGTTAAATAACAAGTCGACGTTTCGGGAAATTACCCTTACTTTGGGACAACAAACATACCACAGGAAAAAACATTCAGCAAAATAAAAAAAAATAAACAAAGAAGAAGAAAAAGAAGTGTATTCTCGAGCAGTCCGTTTTACTGATCCGCATTCTTTTTCTACTTCATGCACTGTTTGTAGCCGATTTCGATGTTCTAAATTATACGACAGTTGCTTGGCTGCTATGTCCAAAATATCTCGTATGACATTTTACGAATACATAGACAGTTTTAATCATAACTTGTAAATGTAGCTCTTTTATGAGGTTTTTTTTTGCCTGCTTTAATTAAACATAATGATAAAATCTCACCTGTCTTCTATATGTACAGCCTTTTAAATCAGTCGTGGAACTATATAAATGAAATTTATGTCAGATCATTATCATGAAGGAAAGGCAGGGAGTGGATACGCCCATATTAAGAGTTCTGCATTTTTCATGCGGTGCCTACTCTGCGAGTTTAAGAGATTGTCTATTGTGTTCATTATTTCTAGTTTCTCGTGTCAGTTTTTAGTATAATTCTGGAAGCTTTAGATTTCCCGTGATACCTTTTCTTTTTTGCCGCAATGTTCCTACCAAACTGCTGCCCGTCTCACTCATCATTGGTCTGAAATTTGTGGGGGAAAATATCTGAGTGCAGGAAGGTATCGTGACATTTTGCAGCCGAGGCTTTCCTGTGCCTTTAGGGTTTTACTCGTCAACTCCCTGCAGTTGTCTCCCTTGCTGTTTCCGAGCAAATTTGTTGCCACCGACTGGAAGGCTTTCTGTGCAATCCTTTTTCCTGACGTGCATCGCACCAGTCAAATGCATAATTTCACAAAAGTTTACAAATTCTGGGATCAACGTGGAACGTTTTCTTTATCCTGCCTTCATTTTTCATTTAGCTACATGTACTTGAAAGTTGATTTTCTTTTATCAGTGACCTTGACAATTTTTCATTACATCCAAGTAACACAATCTTGTTTCCTGCAACAACTGGTGCTCATCGAATGCTTTTCCATTCAGCCTGCAGAGACTGTCGGATTGGCTAATTGCTGTTTGATGTAGTGGGAACCAGTCACACGACGATTCCCGTCTACAGAGAAGACAACAATATACTTTTGTAGAGCGGATCTGCAGAGTGAAAGGACCCTGACTAAGTCTCATGCCATCGCGTGCATTTCGTCTCAACTTAACGGTGTAAGTAAATGAAAATGATCGCCCTGAAAACAATCTCCTAATAATTTCTTTCGATAGTATCTTTCCATAACGAAGGGCGGCACGCTATCCTGCCCCTGCCATACGAGTAATTGAACATTTCCGGCAAGGGAAACACGCCGATTGGCTGAAATGGGCACATAACTGATCACATGACAACCGTATATGGGAGGCGGAAATTTCAAAGCTAGAGCGACTTCATCACCGCCGACTAATCACTTTTAAGAGCTTGAAAATTTAATTACAGATATTGTAGAAGAAAACAAGTGACTGCCGCTTGGAGGAAAATCCAAATTAAATTTAAAACGCGGGAACTGGACCAAGCAAAGACGTTTTGGTCCAGTTCCCGTGTTTTAAATTTACAGATATTGTTGCGACATATCATTTACAGTCCTGTATTGAACAGGACCATATTCATCCGAGAGACAAAGGAGATCCCATGCACCTCCGCCAGAAAGAAGACTTCCCACATGCTGCTTACATTTTTTTTAAGTTTAAAAAAGCTTACACATTCGGAATATGTCATATGAAACATTCGGGGGGAGAAAGACGATTGTGTAGCCTTTGCCTCACCTCAGTCGCCTGCTGGAACGCGTAGCGTGACAGCTCCACTTCGAGTCGCCTTCCCCTGTTCCATAGACGACTGTTTATTGCGTTACTTGAACATCATTGTCGTCGTATTCTAAGATATTTCTGTGCCTGATGGGGCAGGATATGGTCGTGATAAAATATATATGTATTTGTGTTTACATACAAACACAGAATTTAGTGAGTCTGACAGTTACAGATGACCCATGTAGATGAATGCTTCCTGCGTCTCGGCACGTACTTTGACAAAACAGAAAAACAGCAAAAATGCAAGTAGCTGTTATTGATTACTTTGCATAATGCTATCATCGGAGTGATCGAAAAAAATCCGGATGGTGCGTGATCAGCAGATTCACATCTCAGTCACAAATGACTGCGAAGGTGTTTGAAAGCTTTGACCAGTATGCTAGGTCTTGAAATAAACGAGGCCTAAAGTCGAGAACAGACTGTACGGCAATAAGGAATCTTTTGCTGTAGTAAAGAAATATCTTCATTGTGTCACGACGGGCCGTACCTTTACTTCCTGGACTCGACTTCTCCAGAATTTCTGAACACACTTTTATGGTGATCTCGTAAATGTAGACTTAATTGAGCAATCTTCACCAAAACCTTTACTGCCTCAGGTCAATGGTTTCTACACCAAAGGGTGACGACGCTATGAAATCATGTGAATAACTAGAGAAATCTACCGAGGGAAAAGATTCTCATACTCTGACACGTTCGCTCAGTCTCTCACAGGCAAAAGACTTCTTGCTCAAGAGCCCTCACCCTCGTAAAAGACACAGCTGCAGCGAACCGTTATTCAACATATATTTCCTACACTAACTGAATCGACAACATCAAATATATCGACAGATTATTTACAGAGAATCACCGTGCTCGTGTGTAGGGTAAGACGCTGGCTGATTACGTCATACCACGCGGTATCAGACAAAGAAGCTAATCAAACTAAAGCCAGAGGGAAATCACACTGCTACACGGCCTATGATCCCGCTCTATACACAGATACAATAAGTGACCGACAACAGAGCACCTACTCTTGTCACTGCGCAACAACTGCTTTACCGCAATACACAGCTCTCAAGCTGTACAATGACCCAACCACGAAGTTTATGACAACGCAACAACCAGCACTTCCCTCTAACTCCTCTTGGCATACGCCCGGCCACTAACTTATGACGTCTCTTGTCTCCGGCAGGATAAAACCACCTATCTTAAATCAACCCGAGTCCCAGACTCTAAGATAAGTTTATGGCAAGAGCAGTCCTTAACTTATAAGGCACCCACCAGTCATTTACTCGTCTGTTACGTAGACGTGTCGGCGAAATACTTCCAGTGTATTTGAGAACTGGAGCTACTCTTCCGGCGTTCTGGCTAAGATGGCGAGGGGCAGAGGTCCGTGGGTCTACACGTGTCAGCTTCTCTTGGTCTTCCTACATTAACCTCTCCTGTGTCTAGTCCGATTCTGAGTGTCCCAGTGAATCTCTATACTCACGCTCCCCCTGCTTAAGTACTGTGCGCTCGCGCTCCCAGAGTTCACGGGGGCCACCTTATTCTAGTTTAAACCAGTTCTGGCCAGCCTAGGTTGGGGCGGAGCTATTAGCCTGGCTATGAAGTACCGTCCACCTACTAGGTGTCAAGAGAGGGAGGGGGAACAGGAGTGACAGGTGACAACCTAGGAGTGACATGTGACACATTGTTCCCTCTTGCTGTCACCTCCGTGTGAGTGTCAGTCTGCTTGTCAAACAATTTATTAAATTCCCAAACTATGACTCATGGCGGGCAGCTTAATAACCTAAACAAATTCTTCAAGTGATAGTCTTGCGGATGCAGTTTTCTTTTTCTAGATTTCTTCTCTAGAGATTTTTTACTTTCAGAGCCGGTGCTGTTGTGCCATCTGGTCTTCTGATTGATTTCTGACAAGTCCTCTACCTGAGGCGCATATTAAAAGGCAGCCCTGTGACATAACCTTTATTTCATGCCCCTCTTCTGCCCTATTCTTTCAGACTTTCTGCACACAGACTGTCCTACCTCTAACTTTTCCTCCAGTGTTTTTCACTGAAGCCCAAAGCCCAGCGGATTCTCCACCCCTTCCCCTGTTTTCCGTTAAAGTGGCAAACCGTCATTCAGGAACTCTTAACACTGCCTGTGGCACAGGTTATATCTCTACCTACAATAACATTTCAATTTACCTACCTGCCACCTCCCCGCCTTCCCGGGTTCTGTGACGTCACTAGCGGAGGGTGATATGCAGTTCTCTGTGTTACAAGAATTAATTGCCTTCTTAAAACAGTCACCACACAAACGCGTGATAATATTCAACATCCATTCGCAGCGGAAGCTTACTGATCCGATATTCATCACGATGAGACACAAAGACGCCTCTGTTGCCAAGAAATGAAATGTTGTTTATACAGATAACAAAACTGATATTAGGGCAGACAAATAGATGTGAAGTTAATCACCACGGTTTGGCCTCTTCACTGTAACTATAAGAAGTCACGCTGTGTAGAGGTCATGTCCTGATCTATAATTATCTGTTGTGGTGGTTAGCAACTGGCATGGGCAGAGAATTTGCGCATCCGGGCTGGGGTAGGACTCCTTTGGAAAAATAATTTTGCATCCGGGCCAACCAGTCCCAGTACTGTTGCCTATAGTGCCAGGCGTCTGACAAGGCAGATACTAGATTGCCAGTTTTTAAGTGGTAGGTATGACTCAGCCGGGGAGCGAACCACCGACCTCCTACCTCGGAAGAGGAGGCCTTAACCAGTTTCTTCCCACTGAAGCGGTGGGGTGGGGTGGGGTGAGAAGATGCATGAGGGCTGAGAGATTGGCAGATCAAAGCTACGGCGTTAGAGCAACATTGCTGGTCTGTCTTCTACGGACGTGGGCAACTCCATTTCGGCAGAGCTATGTGTCCTCGCTGGCGCAGACCGTCAGCGCGTGGGCAGGCGGTCGCGCATGCGCCACAGTCGGATCCCTGACACACGGCGTGCTTGAGCAATAGACTCCACTGTGCGTCGATTGGTCGCTGGAGCTGGACATGCTCAACACTTCCTGCTGGTAGCTGGAAGACAATCACAGTCCTATCTGGAACCTGACCAGATTCTCCTCTGGACTAAAGAGATCCCATGTGCTGGCAGAATTTAAACAAGAAAAAAAAGACACGTACATATTCGGAAATCGGAACATATTCTATCAGCCTTTTCTGGGAGAAAACACGACTGTATGTGGCATGTAATTGCGTGACGACACGTCGCCTAACGGGAATTTGTGCATCTCTGTTTTGAATCGTTTCCACCGGTCCGATAAACTCTAGAAAAAAGGTGTTATCGCCAGTGTGAGTGAAAAAGGCAGCCAAGCGAGAAAACAGGTGTAAGATTACTAGGATATAATAGAAAAAGGGATGGGGGTGTACCACAGCGGTCAGCCATCTTGGGTACTGCAGCAGTTGTCAGCACACCGTTAGCACTGAAAAGCACGTGCGTGAACCAGCCTCTTCACTGGTCGTTCCGTCACATGCGGTGGTAGGTTCGAGTACAACCTTATCGCATTCCACATCTCTTAGAGCAATGTTGTCGAAGTTGAGTACTGGGAAAATGCAGGCAGGATCCTTCAGTTTGCTGAAATGGAATGGTTTACAAATGGTTTACAAATGCTGAAAATTAGATATTAAGATATTTCGTTCTAGAAGGAAAACGACACACCCTCTTCTTTCTGTTTATGTTTACAGGGATATTTATAGACGACCAGAATGTTTCATGATATTTAGTTTCATAGGAATACAAGTCTCTGGCACTGAGACACCAGAGGGACGAAGTACCAACAGTTCTGACCCCTTGTTCGTCTGTGCCTCTTCACTCGTAACTCGCGGTTTCTGTTTATTGTGAGTTGGACAGCTTGGCGGTCAGAGCATTGGACTCGCGTGTCGAAGACTGCGGGTTCGAATACAGCAATGGCAAAGGATCACATCTTGGAGTTAGACATTGTGCATACCCCATGTCCGTCTCTCGAACATTAAGCTGCATCTCGATCCGTACTGGTCAAATTACTGCATCTATCGGTCTGGTTGCTGTTTCTATTCATAGTTTAGTAAGAGGACCCGATCCCCCACCGCGAGGTGGAAGCACTGTCCGTCTAAAATAGCCAACCAGACAACCTGATGCTTTGAGCAATAGCTTGTTAAGAAAGGTTACTTCTAGGCGGAACGTCGCCTTCTTCGGAATTCTATAGAGACCCATGGATATCGTGTTACTCTAAAAAAATATAAAAGAAAGAAAAAAACCAGATTTTTATTTTTTAAAAGATAAAAAGAAATAGAAGTAGAGATAAGAAAATTCTAGTTTAATGTTGTCTGTAGTGTTAACAGGTAAAGGTTGACCCGTGACCTGCGTTAGGGTGTAGAGGAGTGGGGGTGTATGAGACCCCCACTTTTCTGTGGGCCAGCATCGCGAGCGCAGTGCCATCATCTCTTCCTCGCTGGTTTACCGTCTTTGACACTTGGTCCAGTACTCATCTGCAGCTCTGCTAACTGGGTTGGGGGGGGGAGAGGAGTGTGGTGCCTTCCGCCTCCCTGTAGTGTTGTTGCAGATAATTCCCTGCTGGAAATCACAAATCATTGGGCGGGCGACTTGACCGACTTGTTGAGTAAGTGCAGTTCACTTAGAATCGGTCTACCACGTACCGCAGTACCCAGTCGTGACAGCTCGGCGGATCGAGTTCAGGTTGCCTGTCGTCTGTTTTGAGAGTTCGACGTGACGCAGTTGAAGAGCATAACACTGATTATTACGGTGTTCTCACGCAAGTATTTTACTGGTGTCGGCATTGTCTGTAATCTTTTAGTGAACCCCTAAAGTGCTAATGACAGTTGTCAGCAAAGACCTCTTGATTGGCCTGTGTGAAAATTTTCTTAGATTTAAATACGACCAAAGCACTTAAGAGCTACGCATCTTGACTGCCTTGAATAAGCACTCCTATCTCCTGTTCATTCGTAAAGGTGTACGTAAAATACACTGGGCGAATGGGGTTTACGACCGCTCTTATGACCGGAAGTGACGATAAGAACCCTTATGCAAGCCAGCCCTGGGCTTGAGTGGTAAGTACGTAGGTAAATTTAGACGGACAGCCTCATTTTAAAAACCATACATCGACAGAACCACCAGACTGATAACTGCAGTAGTATGGCCAGTGGGGAGATGCAGTGTAGCATTCGGCAGATGGCGGAATGCGCCTGCACAACCTTAAACTCTAGAAAATAGTATTCCTGGATTCGAATCAGGAACCTTCCACACCCTAGTTCTCAACTCGACCCTCAGAGCTATCCGGGCGCAGCCAGGGCTTGATTGACCTTGACACTCAGCAAATAAACTAGGCACTCCGTAACTGTCAGAGATGGTTTAGAACCGCTGCATGTAAAGATACCGATTTTGGTAGTTTGTAAAGAGAAAATAAGCAGGTGACGTCGGCTTGTGGTAAATAAGGTCACAACAAAGAGAACTTGGCCAAACGAGATTTAGACAAGAATTCGACGTTTCGGGACATACCTTCTTTCTCAGGACGACACAAACAGATAAATAACAAATCTTGCTAGACAATCCCAGAAAACGATGAGCTGTAAGTGATTATTATCAGAAAAAAGTTCACTTCCACATCTTACTGAAAACAGTTTTACATTTTAAGAAAGAGTTAAGTGATCAGCGTTGCTAAGAATTTTCACTAGGTTCGCTTAACTCTGCTCACATAATAGATCTTTGTGTAGAACAAGCCCTTGTCCAAACGCAAACTGAATTTTTTTTCTTCTTCTTCAGACGGACCGGTTTATATTTGACGACTTCCTTTGATTTCCTTGCAACAGCCCGTGGCTCATGTTGTTCAAGTCAAATCGGTGTTCCGTCACGACTGGGCCAACATATCGAAAAAAACAATTTCGAACTGAGTCGCGAGCAACGTGGTTCTCGCGTGTTTAACACCTCCTGTTGAACTCTCCTGAAATAGTTGGCCAGTCGCCAAGTCCGATTGCTGATAATGTATGTCCTGAAATCCAATCGTTAAGCCTCCAAAAACAAACTCTCTTCATTTAACGTCATATTATTAACGAATAAGAGGTGGAAGTCTGAGGGGATGGAGGGTGGGGAACACAGGCTATTGCTTGCTTATTAACCATTCTTTTTTTGCAGATGTTGCCGGGGGATTTCCCGCTGTTCCTGACCAAACAACCGCGACGACACCTCCTCCCCTCCTCAGACAAAACCACCATGTTCAGCAACAACTAGCCCACCACAAGCTGCCACTTCGATCTTCAACTGCGTGCTTGGCGGCAAAACCAATGGCGAAATGTCAGAGAAGCAACTGCACAGCTTGTGTAAGACCATATCCTTTTTGCCGCGGTGTAAACGTTTAGTGCCAAACACGGAGATGTGCTGAATGCGATGAATAGTAAAATGTCAGTCTAGCTGGACCTCGCATTGCAAATTCTGTACGCTTTCATCACAAGGCAAGGACGCAGGGAAAAAAATCAATCTCACCTGAACTGCGGAATGATAGCCATACATAATAAGATTATCTAAGCGAAAGAAGAATTCACCAGGGGACAAAATGAAGGCGTTCTAGAAGCACAACCTAAAATTCGAACAGAGTTTGGAGGAAAACACATCTAAAGACGCATGAAAATGTTTGTGAACAATCAGGGCTATTAAACACTGTCATGGCAAACTATAACATCAGACGTTTTATAAGTGCAGGTATTGCTGGTGGTTTGTCTGCCGACCTTTGATCTTTTTCTATTCAAAGCCCTGGCCGGATTACCTTTACATAAGGTGTTGCGATACGAAGGAGGTAAACTGTTCTTTGTGGTACGCTATACTTCCACTCTGGTCCTGTCTTGAAAGCTTTGTGTAATCTGCGCCTCTATGAAAGACAGAGTATCAGTTCGCCAGAGACCACCTGCTGGTCATGTTAGCCAATACGAGCGCGCAAAATGTACCCGGCCTTTCTGTTTTAGGTAGTTCCGTGTGGGCTGTCACTGCTGAGAAAAAAAAGTAGAACATCATCTTCGCTTTAAATAAAAAGAACAGACACGAGTGCACCTGGTGGACTGGAGTGGTTTTCTGCTTCGCAAGTGGCGCTGTGGTTTCGTAAACTGCCTCGCGTAAGGCCCCTGAGCAGTCGACATGCTTAGGTACGGCGTATGGCGCGTGCCGGTGTTCGGCGCAGTGTGCTTGTGTTTCTTGTCCCACTGGACGCGCGCTGTGGAGTTCGAGGAAACGTTCGAGGAGACGTCGGAAAGCAAGCCGTTCTTCACTACCTCCGCCAACCACAAGTTCGTGATCTCGTCCGGACCGCTCCCAGGGGACGACGGCTCGCACAGACCGTTTGGAGGTAGACGATAACTTTCACTGTGTTTCGTTAGCTTGCTGCCACTCACGCTTGCACTCTCACTTGCTCACTCACTTGCTCATTCAGTCACAAGCTCACGGGAAGGTGTCTACTCGTCACAAATGTAGCAAGTTTTAACAATTAACTTTTTTCAAGTCCTGTTTCTGCTTATTTTCCCCAACCCTCCGGTCTCTGTCTCTTTCCCTCGTCTGCCCCCCCTCCCCACTTCCACTATTTTCTCCGTTGCTTTTTTGAGATATCCTTAAGTACGTATGAACGCCGAGTCTGTTTGAAACAAGGGAAAACCAAAATAACTCCCCAGCCAGTCCTTGTCGTTGCCCTGTCCTTTGTACTGTCGATATGTGCCACGCTTTCTATAGAATTTATTTTTCTTTCCACGTGGTTTTTTTGTTTTTTGTTTTGAGAAAGTCTTTTTTTCTTTATCTCTCCCCCCTCCTTCAACTCCCCATTACTCTCTCTCTCTCTCTTATTCTCTCTCACACTGTCTCTCCTTTGAAAGGATTAGTGGTCTACCATACAATTCTTCTCTCTCTCTCTCTCACAGTCCCCCCACTCCCACGTCTTTATTCTCTTTTAAGTCTCTCTCTCTCTCACACATAGGGGATATTCTCCCTCCCCCTCCCACTCTCCCTCTCTCTCTCTCTCTCTCTCGTCATTCATTTCCTCGTTTTCCTTTTGTTTCTTTTTTTGTGGGGAATGGAGGTCAGATCTTGACGTCGTGTCGCATGTTTTCTGTTGTCTTGATGGCTTATCCGTATGTTTGAGTTGTGTCTCTGAGCTTTGGCGGACACTTTTACAAAGTCAAGTTTAAAAAGGTCCATCCGCTGCATGGACCATTTCTTGTCCTAAAAAATTGAAAAAAAGTTCTAATATTCATTCCCAACATGCGCTATGTCTCTGCGAGAAAATAAACTCTGCTTGACCCTTGATTCTCCCGGAACCGTTTAAGCTGGTTTGTGAGATGCAGCGCGAGACCGAAATTACGTTAATGTGATCCCATGTGACATCTCCCCCCAGCCCCCCACCACCACCACTCCCACCCCAGTCCAGCAGCGCGAGACTGAAATTACATTACTGCGATCTCACCCCTGTGTGTCATGTTGGATTCCCTCCCCAAACGTGGGCACCGGTCCGTTACCATCCCCCCTCCCACCACCACCACCACCAAACTATTATTTTTAGCCTCTAGCCCCACTTCAGCAGTTAAAAATATTCTACTGAACTGGGATACCTTGTTTCTTGTTTGCATGCTTCCTTCCTTCCTTCCTTCCTTCCTTCCTTCCTTCCTTCCTTCCTTCCTTCTTTCTTTCTTTCTTTCTTTCTTTCTTTCTTTCTTTCTTTCTTTCTTTCTTTCTTTCTTTCTTTCTTTCTTTCTTTGTACACGTTTAACCTTTGGAACTCCAGATAAATAGACTGTCGGCTATGTCATTTGGTGAAGCAGAAAGTAAATCGAGAAAGGTGGTCCTGTACCTTACATACTGGAGGAAGAAGAAAGACAAAGCATCAAACATGGACAGATGTGTACTTCTGTCTCAGTTTCTCCTGTAGCGGGGGAGGGGTGGATGTACTTTAGACCAACCCCCTGGAACGAAACGGCTGCGCTTTTTCATAAATTTCTGCTTAATCAAAAAGTGTATAAAATGCGTAAGAAGAACCTACACTTGCTCTGACACGAATAACGTTCTACCCAAAATCTTCTGCGCAGCGCTTGTACGAAAGGAAACAAGCTTTGCTGGGCGAAAACGTACCGATAATTTACAAGAAAAAACAGGTGACTGCCGCTTGGAGGAAAAACCTTTCTTAAATTTAAAAACAAGGGAACTGGACCAAGCTAAGACAAGACAAAGACAAAGACAATCTACATGTTTCGGGGCACTACCCCTTCATCAGGACGACACAAAAACGACGAAAAAACGACAACGAAACCAGAAGAAAAAGACTTAGATTCAGTAGATGTGGCGCATGGGCTGGACAGTGAACTGTTTTTGTGTCGTCCTGATGAAGGGGTAGTGCCCAGAAACATGTAGCTTGTCTTTGTCTTTGTCATGTCTTAGCTTGGTCCAGTTCCTTTGTACCGATAATTGGCATTTACATGAGGTATGAGTGTGGTCCCTCGATCGTTTTACGTAAAAGCTAATTTTCTCGTTGTGCTGTTTGCTCAACCTATAAGCAGCCATAAGAGAAGGAGTATTTCATGAGCTGTCTGTAATTTGTGTCAACACTCCCTTCTGAGATCTGTGGGCAGGGCACACGTAGCCTATTGGCCTTGCACAGCAGACCGAACAAAGAGACATATAACTAGACAGTCTTAAGGTGAAGAGGTGTGTTTGTCGCGACGTGTGATTCAGGGCCAATCCTAGTGTCAAGCAGTGAGAATGATTCGTGGTATTCGTCGCGAGGCGTGAGTCAAGGTCAAGTCGAAACACCTGGGGTGAGGTGCATGAGCGAACTGAATTTCTTTGCTTAACTTCCCTTACTTATCTTGTAAGTTTACTTAGTTAAGTTTTTACTTAGCGCTGAGTACCGTCGGTGTGCAGGGAGCGACTTACTTGCCACGGTGCTTACTTAGCTGAGAAATGGGTCAAGTCGGCGCCGCGCCATCTATTTCTGGATAAGCAGGGTAATCCCTCACGCCATTGGCTGTTTAGCCTTGGACAGCCAATGAATATTAATTTCTTTCCTAAGGCTGTTCGTGCTAAAAGAAGGAACATGGATGCAAGTCGTGCATCCAACTGCAGTTTGGCGTGACCATAAAGTTCGCACGCTGTTGGAACTAGATGCTCCGTATAAAGATGGATTGTTCGCCAGTCAGTAAAACACGTCGACAGAGAAAACAAAACCGTACTGTCACTCGATCAGGTAAAAACATTACAATCGGAGACAATCGGTTGTTATCGGACACATTGGGACTCGACCTGACCAGAAATGTTGACAATCAGACCCGAATACGACACACTGGGACACGATGGAACTTCAGTTGATCACAACTGCGCAAAACAAAAAGTCGAGTGTAACCGATCAAGTCCCACTGTACATTTTACTGGTAACAACTTACAATCGGACCCAACCTGAGTGCCCGATTGCAAGTTTTTACCGACCCTCGCCTTTGGCGATTATGTTACACAAAAATACAATGTCTTCACTTCGAAAACGGAATCTGCAAAACAGCTCCACGAATTCATAAAAATTTCAAAGGATTCTGTCGCGAAAGATCAAACATCGTCAATACGCGCGAAGCCTAAAGCATAGCCTTTGCGTTACAATCTTCCCAACTCTCCAGTCACAGAAACCAAATTTCCGCAGAGTTAAGTCGGCCAACTCAGCTAAGTACGGAGATATGACATGGGGGTAGCAGTCTTAAAGTTAAGCAAGAGATCTTAGACTTAACGAAGTTGAGACCGCTCACGCACACCGATTTCCACCTACTTAGTCTTAAGTTCGCAAACTTAATTTTAAGCACTACTTATCCCAAGTTGAGTTCGCTCATACACCCCACCCCTGGTATCAAAAAGTGAGGATAAATACAAAACATAGTGGTATCTGTGTTCGGCCTAACAGCCAACCGTATTAGTGCAAAGCGGCAGTGTCTTGCGAAACTTTCTTTATTCCTCTCTTTCAACAAAGACTTTCAACTAAGAGACAGCAGCCTTTGTTGCTGATGTGAACGTGGTCTTATGTGTGTGTGTGTGTGCTGGTGTTACGGGAAACAAAAAATAATTTTATTTTAGAACGCTGCTTTAAAAGAGAGAGAGACAGCAGCCTGAATAAATGCAACTGAAGTAAACACTCTGCCCAATAGTACCTGTCTTTCATGTTGCATGCGCCCACAGTAGCAGGTCTTTCGTACCGTATGCATTACAACGCAGTCTTGATGTGAAGTTACAGCTGCGTTTGTAGTGGAGCAGGTTCGCTCCGTAAGTTTTCTCTCTCCTCTCCCTCACTCTCTCTTCTCAACAAAGGCAAGTTTTGCGTCTTGTGCGTTTTATTTGGGGCCGCTACCGCTACCGCTACCGCTGCTGATGCCCGACGGCTAGGGTCGCTCTGAGAGCCTGCCCGTTCCTCTCTGCTCGCTCGTGCTCTGCCTACATGACTCGTCTCCCCATTGCACTCTGCCCTTCATCTCACCCTTTGCCCGGTCCGTACCCCACATTTATCGGGTAGGACGCGAGCCGCCACGGGGGCACTGTCCGGCGAGTAGCAGCAAGCCGGCGTACATCCCGTGAATGCCAAAATTTGTGTTTCTTACACACACAAGACTTAAGATTAAAAATACAAAGAATATATGTACACGAACATGAAAATATGCGATAAATAGAGGGCGCTCTGCTCTTCCTGTCAGTGTTAAGGAAAGTTAAGTAGAGTGAGAAGGAAATAAAGATAATTATGTTAAAAGGCAGTTAAACTAGCTAATGTGAATAGAAAAAGATAAGAAATATGCCTACAAACTAACCTAATCTATTAAGATGTTTGATGAGTTTAGTATCTACTGAAAGAGTAATTCGAGTAGAATCCGAATATGTTAGTTGTTAGTATCTGCAACTATCCTAGAAGGATATAGAAACATTTAAAGAGAGTGAGCCTAGCACAGCACGCGGTAAAAGGACACAGTGCGTCACAGCCACGGTTCGCTGGGCACCACTCGACCTGGGCCCCCCCCCCCCCCGGCGACCCTGTGGCTGTGAGCGTGGTGGCCAAAACCGTCTCCGTGATGGCTGCCACCCATCACACGTTAAACGCGTTACCCTTCTATTCACATGTTTTCAACAGGGAGTGTTGTTTTTGTTACTGTCAATGACGCAGCTGGAGTTCCTGATGTACCCGTTTGTTGCGACATGCCTAGGCCAAAGGTGGCTGTGTGCTACAAACGCGTCACTAGCTTGCGACGCCATGATGCAGCACCTGTCGACGAGAGGTAATCAATGTCACAAGCTTGCAAAGCAGGTGCATTCGAAGCCTCACTGCTGTTCGCGTTGGCTCACTGTGTACGTCAGACTGTCCTGTCGCGCAGTCGTCTTTCGCAGCTGATATTTGGCATCTGTCGTGTCGTGTCTTCGAGTGGCAGTTGAAAGCGTCTGCCGGCTGCCTGGATAGACAGCCGGATGTCCTGGTGTCCTTCACCGTGACACTTTCTGAGGGCGACTTCGTGAGCGCTACGGATAGTCGACGGTGGTCAGAAGTCCCGACAGCGGTCACTCGACTAATGTTCCAGAGGCTACGAATCTATCCCTAAACGAACCCTCGGTCACAAAGCAGTCAACCACAGTCACTAAGCTTTAGGACACAGCTCCCCTTCTCGACTGACCGCAGTCAGCGCTTCAAATCAGTCACCCTACTGCCGACCGCCTCCGTGGTCTAGTGGTTAAGGCGTCCGCTTTCGAGGCGGGAGGTCAGTGGTTCGCATCCCGGCCGAGTCATACCTAAGACTTAAAAATTGACAATCTAGTAGTTGCCCTGCCAGACGCCTGGCACCACAGGGAACAGTACTAAGACTGGTTGGCCCGGTGTCGGTATAATGTGACTGGATAGGACTGAGGCCCGTGTTGCGCCATCAGTACCACGTGTGGCAGCACGTAAACTTTGTCTAAGCAACACTTCCAGTTTGCGACTGGACGTTAAGCAACAAATACACCCCCCCCCCCACACACACACACCCTACTGCCCACAGCGCCCATAAAACCGGCAGTGTCGACAGGTGGGCCCAGCACTAGCTGTGAGCGTCAGAAGTTGCGCCGCTCATGCACCCATGCGTGCAGTCCTAGAGTGGCGCAACAGAATTACGCCTGGTGAAGACAACAATGTTGACTGAGAGCTCTAAGGTGGAAACGCCCAATCGGGGCGCTTGCCATTGGAGATATTTAGTAGGCAGAGGCAGGTGTTGACACGAGCAAGGTCGATTATTACATTTTTATGGATTCTCGGTTTGGATTTAAGAAACTTGAAATGCTCGACTGGGGGTAGCTGGAGAAAGAGCGGAAAGGTTTCTCAGCAATACAAGAGAGCGAGCACTTCAACGGCCCAGTGAGTGTCAGAGGACCAGCTCAAGGCCCCATTAGAATCGGTCCTCCAGTTTGTCGAGTGTGCAATAATTTGTCGGCTCCCGTCCAACAGGCGCTAGCTCAGAACTTTTTAAAAAACAAATAATTGATAGGGTTCCGGTTGTCTTTCCAGATTCATCCCACCCATAACAGAGGTCTCGAGGTCTCTGTTAAATTTAAAAGAAAACATTCTTCTCTGAAAATGGTGTCAGACCACCTTACGTGTCATCTGTCAGCGATTTATTTTAAAATTCTGATTTATTCTAAGTCAGGGGATGAACATGGTGGCGCGACTATCGTGGCTGGAAAGAGTTAATTTATCGAACGGCCCGACTGAGCTGAATGAAAAATATAGTGAGAGAATATTTCAACTGGCGCGGAGAAAACTTTATACAGTTCGGGTCGGGAAATTCACATCCCTAGCAGTTCTCCCACCCCCACCCACCCCAAACACGCACGCGCGAGGGCCCAAAACTACATATTAAATTATATATTTGTAGGCAAAGGACGATATTAATTTTGTTTAAACGTTTTGGCATTGTACTCCTATGAAGATAGTGGAACCATTTCGTTGAAAAAGAAATGTTTGGCCCAGTTCAGTTCTTATGGACACACTGAATTGCGAGGTTTTAGTTACTGGGTTTGTTAGGTTTGCGCTCTAGCGGGATGGTTGTGCGGCTAGACAAAGAACAGTTCGTAAAAGGGACGTAATGCTGGATGTTGCCGCCAGCGTCTACACCCCCACCATTCTGCTGACGTCGGAGTCGACGTTGACGCCGTAATTCTCAGCACCCGCCAGTCAAGATTACCTCCCTTAGGATGCAGTCTGACTTTTATCAATCCCAGACTTCTTCCTCCCTTGAAATCGACTTTTGCGCTGCCCTCCCCTCTTCCCCCCAGCCGGGCCTGCCGCTGTTACCTCCACTCCTCCTGTCTAAAGACGTGGGGCTGTCGTGTCCACACGACGGGCCAGCACGGGAGGGAAAAAGGGACGTGAGGGGTGTGGGGAAGACACCCGTGCGTGCTAACGTGTTTGTATGGGTGCGTTTGAGTGCATGTGTGCGCGCGCAAATGTGTGCGTGTGCGGTGAGGGTGGGTGGGTGTATGGAGGTGCTGCGTAAGGGATGAAAATTTTCCGATTCAAACCAGATTTAGTTTTTGCTGCGTGTGATTGAATTTTTACCTTGCTTCAATGTTCATTCAGCTCAAACCGGCCGTGTGGGACAAAATAATTCTGATTGCCATCAGCGATAAGATGAGCTGCGTCCGGCGGTTGTAAGGTTCATTCCGGTATCGGACAACTGTCAGCGTTCTTCGATCTTGGCCTTTCGTAATGCCTCTGCGAACCGACAAGAGTCCAGCTGCGCCCCCTAGCCACTCAAAAGGCAGCGCGGCAGTCAGTAAACAGTCCTATGTCGAACCGGACCAAATTTAGACAAAAGATATTTCATTTGCTGGCAGAATTTAAGAAACAATACATATACATTGGAAATATGTCGTATCGGCCCTTTCTGAGAGCAAAAAGGATTGTGTAGTTTTTAATTTCGTCGCGAGGCGTCGCGTACCCTGGCATGCGTATAAGGCGATAGCTTTGTTTTTAATACTCTTCAATGGTCAAATCAGTAGAGAATCATCTCTCTCTCTCTCTTCCTATGGAGTGTGTGAAGGTTGCGTTTTTGAGTGTGTGGGTTTGATGGTGCGTTGGAGTGGACATGAGGCTAACATAAATCATGTTTATTGTGTAGCCTTTTAACAGGTTTGACCGATCTGTAGCAGCAAATAACTGGTTATTGATCAATACACCTGCACATCCTGTCACTCTTAGTGTGGGTGGAACGAGAAAATGCTTGGGATTAAGACATGTCTCCAGACAGATCAGTGTTTAACGTGCCTTGGTGAAAAAAGACATTCAACCTAAAGGTTTTTAAATAATTTTTTCCCTTGCACGAACTACTGTTTTCTAACGAGTGATGGGTGAAGATCGAAGAGGCAAACGGGATAGATGGCAGCATATAATCACCTTTCTTCTTTATTCTTTTTTTGTTTTTGTTGTTTGTTTCCTGGTGACATCTTAAGTTTGAAAACCCTATCACGCAGTCAAAATGCTGGAGAGAGAACGACCGATATTGCAATGAACAGAGCCGCGCAGAGAGACCTTGTTTATTGTGATGTCGCTTAGACCTTTCACATGTCAGGAAATAATATCCTGTCTTAAGGAACCTACAACAACGAGAAGCCTTAAAGCATGCTGTTGGCTGATCAGAAAAGTGCAGGCTCACTTCTGAAATGGCGCAGGAGCATTATGAACAAAGATTATTGTTTTCATATTGTTGCACCTTATTTACAGTTAGTCCTGTGGATCCTGAAAATTCATTTCATGCTATGGCAGCTCTTGGGTGGGAGGGACCGAGGGAGACAGGAAGGGGTGGAAGGAAGGAGTGAGGGAGAGGAGAAAGAACCGAGATGGACATCTAGCTGGCTGCCATGATATCACCTTACGGCTGAAAGAAAGTGCAGAGTGATATTCAACTTCTATTAGATCGCTGTTGCGTGTCGTTAAAAATTGGAGATGTCGAAAATGATGTAATTGCAAGAGGATTCCCCGTAAAGGCTCGCCATCCGACCCAGCAGTCAGTATGCAGTTATAAGCGAAGTTAGGTTTAGGCCTATTGAACTGAAAATAAAGGAGATCACCAAAGTAGTTTGCATCTAAATAGGTCTTGTTATAACCAAGCAGCAGTCTGTTAAGTGTATTTATATTACAACTGGATGTTTGACGACAGTCCTTGCTTCCAGATATCACCACCTGGTCCTTTGCTGACCTCCTAGCTCTAAACGGACGTGGCCCTAACTGCAATGCCTTCCTTGCAGGCCGCTTTGTCGGGAGGATTTGTGACTGGGGAAAGTTAGAAGCTCTTGAGGAAATATATGGCAACCATACAGCCGAAGTGTACACTTCTTCAACCCTTCAGTGTTTAATTTTCTACTCTGTCTCTCCGCCGCCCAAACATACAGAGGCAACCATAAAAATCCTGATCCCTAACTAGAAATTGTGGGTCTATGGGTCGCTTCTTATCACCGGTGCACGTACTTTCTCTGCACGAGGCACCCATCTTTGTTTGTGGGTGTGGGGCCGGTTGCATGGCGTCGTATAGCATGTCACAGAAACAAAGCGAGCAGGGCAATGTGAAGCTCTCATCCCACTAACTTTGATAGTTCAGCCTGCAAGGCTATACCGGGCTATTGTCGACCCGCTATTTCATGTTGGCAGACTTCCTCCATCGCGTCCACAGTGCAGAAAGACAGCTAGCAATAACCAGAAACCATTTCGAACACCGCAGCATTTTACGTCCTGTTCATATTTTTCATCTTCTAGTTGTATTTACATCCGGGCTGTCTAGGACCTCGCCAATAATCCCAGAAGCGCGTCTCCCTGGAGGAGGAGGCTGTCGCCAAGGCTGAAAGTCTTCATCACGGCCGTGATGTATTGTGAGGTCAGGGTTCACGACAGATCCAGGATAATAACGCCTGAACACATGGTGGAAAAGAATCGGCTTAGGGGTGGGGGTGGGGGCTGGGGTGGGTGGGATGCGGGTAGGATGATCACTTCTGGAGACTCCTTCAAGAAAACAGAAACAAAATTTCTTCAAAATGATGGCAGTCAGTCGTGGTAGGAGAGTTTCTATCTTAGAACCTTAAGAGGTTGAAGCAGACCTATAATGGACTACCCAACGAAGCCTTAAAATTATGACCAGGGACGCAGTGAGTGTCAGATGAACCAGGGGAAAAGATTGTTGACTGTCTTACACGGACTGCCGGTAAACATTTATCGAACAAGAAAAAGAGAAAGCAAGCAAAGACAATACAGATTTTCTCCTCCTTTCTACAAGACAATCCGAAAAGACTTCTGTAGCCATTCACATTAATCAGGTTATACGCCGGGACGTAAATAACAGACTCGATCCTCTCTGTGCATGAACGCGTTTGTTTGTACGTATGTGTGTGTCCTGGCGAGCGCATGCCTGCACGTGTACACGAAGAAAACATATAGATCTTGAAACATGTCATGGGTTGATAGTAAATTTAAAGTTCTTTTATTTGTTTATCTTCACCTCTCTTACTCCTTCCTTTTGCTTCCTTGTGCTTTCTTTCTCTTTCTTTCCTTCAATTCTCATGTTTGGGCAAACCATTGTATATATGTAAACGGTTTGTCATAATGAAAGATATATAGAATTGTTCTTTTCTACACTAAAGTATATTTTTGTTAAGCAGTGTTTGTATTCATGGCGCCGCCAGTCTACACACGAAAATTGATTTTTCCGTCAGGAATTGGTCATTTCGAGGTGTCACAGTTTTTGCATCCCTAACTGTCGTGACCTTGTGCTGACATTTTGTCTTGACAATGTGGTGACATCAATACCACATTTTGTCTTGGCATTCTGATGACATCAAAACCACATTTTGTCTTGACACTGTGATGACATCAAAATCACATTTTTTCTTGGCATTGTGATGACATCCAAAGCACATTTTGTCTTGACACTGTGATGACATCAAAACCACATTTTGTCTTGGCACTGTGATGACATCAAAACCCCATTTTCTCGGTGTGTGGTTGCCTTTCTGGTTGGTTTCCATAAGGCTGTTGGACCACGGGTGCCTGGCACAGCCAGGGTGTCTTTAATTCATGCCATTTTGTAGTCCGTTTCCTTCAACCGGACACACATTTGTCCGGATTTCGCTTCACTTGGGATGGGTTGCATTAACGTTTGTATGTGACCTTTCGGTGATAAGAACGGTCGTAAGTCCCGTTTGTTCAGTGTATTTTACTTGAACGTTTAGACGTGAAGGGAAGATAAGAAAATCCATGCAACCCGGCTTTTACCACTTATGTATTCGGTTAAGAACCGCGTTTGCACACGCATACCTGTTAATACAAAATACAAACAATTTCCGCACGTATATCGACTCTCTTGCCGAATTGAGTGAGTGAGCGAGAAAGCGAACGGATGGGCGGGTGAGTGGTTGAGCAAGCGGGCGAGTGAATGCGCGTGTGCGTGGGTGAGAGGTGGGTGGGTGTGTGTGCGCATGCGTGCGTGCGTTCCCACGATAACCTTATGTTAGTTTGTCTTCACTCGCTCGTTCGCCATAAAAATTCTTTTTAAACCGGAATGGAGATGTACTGTTAAAAATGATCTCTTGCTTTTTTTTTTCTTTTCTTTTTTTTTTTTTGAAAGATGGAGTTCTTTAACGTCTAAACCAATCAGAATCAGGAAAATGAATGTGCATATTATTGTTATAGATACTGGACGCTTCGTGTACCTCCCCTCCTCAATAAAATAAAAATAAGGACATGTTCACCTCTGGAGTCCAAACTAATTTCTCATGAGAGGATCAGACTGCATCTCTTTACGTGTATCTTGATGTCATGGACACGAACAACCTCTTTTTATTTTATTTTATTTTTCGCTGCCTGCTTTAACTCAAATCCTTAGAAGAACGCCTTCTTTTAGCAAAGCAGGAAGAGATGAATTTCAAAAGAATTCCTCGTCCTGTCATTAGAAGACCCTGTATTCTGATGTGTCAGCACGGGCGCGTATGCGTTGCGCATGTGCGTACGTACGTGGGTATTCGACAATGCTGCAGATCACTGGTGTAACCTGTGTGGGTGGTGGGGGAGGGGGTTGGTGATTCTACTGAATCTGACTGCTCAACTTTGGCTCACGGCACAAGCTCCGCTGACGCAATTATCTTACGTCACTGAACGTTATAGCATTTTCTTCTACATGCGAACTATCCGTCAGATAACTTGTCGTTCTGTAAGTCCTGCTGCCAGTCGTCCCCTGCTTCACAGCGCTGGCCGGCTCTAGCTATAGGCAGAACCCGTCTTTCAACAGATTTCAACGACAGTTAAATATGCGAGATTTCCCCTCGCGTCTCTTACGGCGTTTTCTCAGGCAGTACGAAGCTATGCTACACACACTGACCTCAACGTCGTGATGGCAGTCATGGCTCGCAGACCCTTTCCTGCGGTCACAGCGAGGTTTGCCACGGGGGGGGGGGGGGGGGGGGAACCTTGTGGCTTGTGCCTTGTGGATGTCTACAGCTATTTCAGGAAACTGCACCCTGGTCTTTTATAGTCCCTCTGGCCGTTCACCCGACGTACAGGGCAGGTTTGTGTGGGGGTTCGTATATGTACCTCCCGTCATAACAGCGGTCATAAGGGCCATTCGCTGCATATCTTATGTCCGGCTTTACGTATGAATAGGGGATACGAATTACGCTCATGTACGCCAGCCCAGGTCTCTTCACCTGGCTGTCTAATGGGCTGTCCGTTTAATCGGTTCGTTTCACTGGCCCTCTGCTCACCTCGCTGTAATAGGCTAAGACCTCTCAAATAAGGATGAGTCTGAGGATCATCTAAGGATGAGACTCAGAGTCTGAGTCTGGCATCCTTCTCCTTATCGCTGTGGTCCCTCTCTAATCAGACTGATTAGTCCCTCTCTCTCTCTCTCTGGGACTCATTTGCCTCTCCGCTAAGCGGTTGGTTTGTTATTTTAGAGGGACAGTGCTTCCACCTCGCGGTGATTTCGCACTATGGGACGTTGGATCCTATTATTAAGTTATGCACTGAAAGAACCACTGGACTGAGAGCTGTACTGCGGACAGGCAGCTTAATGTGCGGGGAGATGGCCGAATGGCGTTTGCACAATATATAACTCTAGGAAATAGTCCTTAGCCCCACCTGGATTCAAACCAGCATGCTTCCATGTCCGCGGTTCTGCCGACTGAACCATCCAGGCCCTATCAGCTAAGCGATTTATACGCTCGGTCAGAGGTTTTTCGAATTGTGCTCCTCACCCCTCACCCCTCACCCACCACTCCGCGCATCGAGCTCACCTCGTTTGTAATCAGTCTGGCCGTGATGAGTCAGCAAATATGTAATTTCAAAATTGTCAAACCACAGTCCCTTGTTCCCGGACTTTGTTTTCTTTTTACTGGTGTCTGACGGATTTTCAGTCTTCACACACACACACACACATGCCCGCGCGAAAAAACACGTGAGGTGTTGGATCTGCATTTTCATCAACGCGAAGGTGGACGAGCTGTCTTTCAACAGACACGTCTTGATATGAAGTCTAACAAGAAATGGCAGGCGTTGGTTGCACCATAGGTTTCAACCCTTGGGATGGATTGTGGGCCTGGAAGATGAGGCCTGGATAGCTCAAAGAACAGAGCATTGGAGGCGTGAGCCGAAGATTGCAAGTTCATTTTGAATCCAGCAGTAACTACAGATTATATCTGAGCGCTGCCAGGCGAGAACTCCCTCAGTGACCATCGTCCCATCATTAAACAATGTTGTCACGTGCACCCCACTGATCATGAGTCTGGTCCATGTTTCAGTTTATGTTTTAATAATAGGGGCCCATCTCCCCAGAGGGCGCGCTAGATAGAGGGACTGTCTTTATAAAGTAACCAACAAATCAACCGGAGCTAAAACTGTCTCAATCTGTCTCATCCTTGCCAACTTTAAGACCCGCAACCTCTTTTTGCGACGGCTTATCGATTAATGTACATAATTGATTTAAAAGTTAATCTGTTTTCGGCGTGAGGCATAAAACATGGTTTACGCTGGTCAACAAAGGCTGGTGGAAGGACTTATAAGGGACTAATCCTAATTAACTGCTCTCATTTCAAGGGGAAATTTCTCTCCAAAAGACTTCTTCTCCCGAACTTCCAAACATACGTCCGAAAAGAATATTCAATCCGATTAACAAAAATCAAAATATGTTTTGTTAAAAATCGGATGGACTAGTGTCTAATGACTAATTTCATCCGACTTAGTCGGGCCGTGTAAATTCCGCATAAGTTTTGTGAAATAACGCATCAACTTCGCAAGCTGCCGTGCGTGCGTCTTGCGTTTGAAATGCACAAATTTCTCGTTCCATCGTTGATCAGTTTGGAATACAAAAGTCATCAGCGTGGTGGGAGGCAAGCGACCTTCAGAGGTGTTTGTCCTCCCACAGCTTAAAAATAGATGCACACACGGCGAAAACTGGGGAGGCATCGAGTGTTCTGGGGAAGGCTATGTCACGAGCAAACAAACAGGCAGACAGCTACAGCCATGGGGCTGCTTGCATAAGAGTCATAAGAGTGGCCTAAAGCCCACTTGCCCTGTGTATGTTACGTGCTTCCTTACGTAAGAATAGGAGATAAGAACGTTCATGCCAGTCCAGGGGTATTGTTGCTGGTTGTTTGCATCTGTATTTGGGGTTAGGGTTGTATGTTTTTTCGCAAATGACGTCCGGTTTTTTCCCGGG
The DNA here is from genome assembly GCA_004794575.1 of Lanistes nyassanus. Classification (NCBI taxonomy): domain Eukaryota; kingdom Metazoa; phylum Mollusca; class Gastropoda; order Architaenioglossa; family Ampullariidae; genus Lanistes; species Lanistes nyassanus. The sequence goes on along the minus strand of SMGT01002125.1, from coordinate 47,313 downwards.
GGGAGGGGGCGTGTTACGGTCCCCTGTCATCTATGGATAACTCTGTTTCTCTCCTCACCCCACCCCAAACTTTATCTGTTATCCCACCCTGCGCGCAGTTTCACCTCACCTACATTTTGCATCTCGATTCTTATTTCATTTATTCCTGTGAACAAATATCAGAACAAATGACTGCTGCTTGGAGTGTTCACAGATTATCTGTACCACGTCAGGACAAAAACAGACACAATCAACGTTTCGAAGCATTTCTCGTTCGTCAATGCCGCGAAAGGTCGACTGTGTCTGTTTTGCCCTAACCTGGCACAGATAATCAATCTGGTATTCTTCCTAATAACATTCTTTTCGGCAAAATTGAACCTCACCTCGTCAACACAAAAGAATACTCCACGAAGAGCGAAAATTTCACTGACATCTAATTTGCAGCCCTCAAAATAAGGATTTGTATGTGGCCTAATGCGTGCTTTCGCTAGTTTAAACCTTGTTTTGCCCTTTGTTCTCGCTTGTTTGACTTTTTGTTGTCGCTTCTTGAGAAGACAGCAACCCAATTCCTGTTCCGTGAGAAAAGATAAAGCTTTCAATAACATGTCTTCCTAAAAATAACAGTCACCTTTTCTGTAAGTGGCGATTTATACGCTTCAAAATTTTAGTGGCTTTTCAGGTTTCGAAAAATAGAATGCCATTCTATCCACCCAAAACCTTGAGCAGGACTGGTTCCGAGCTGCTTCAAGGAGTAAAACGTGTTTCAAGGGAGTACCTACTTTGAAACGTATAAATGGGCCCTAACATAATTCGTTCTGTGGGGGCCGAACCCCATCCTTGCTGGGCATAATTAAGTCTTGCGCGCGAGTTAAACCCTATCAGTCACTACCTTGCAGACAAATGGAGGGGACAGTTACTACAACAGGCAGCGTGAATCGGTGGCGGAGAGCTGCGCAAAAGAAGGATGGATAGCCAGGTCGTGCGCGGATCCGCACGTGGGCGAGTTTGCACATTCTGCTTGGACGAGCAGGAATCAAAGGTTGCTCCGTCACTTACGGGCCGCTGGCGGGGGTGTGCGTGTGCTTGCTGGTGAGGAAACTTTTCCACTATCCGCTATCCACTGTCCGGGGAAGGAGCAGGGGGGGAGAGGCTATCAGTACATCAATGGTGATGAACTATGCGTGGGATGAACTATGCGCATATGAATTAGGAAATAACAATATAAATACAGGAAACAAAAAAAAACGAGATTCTAAAAGTTCGTTACCAGAGCGAACTGAACCCGTTGGATGTTAAATTTTGCGATTAGCAGCAAATAAAATAACAAGGGGATGAAATGCACGAATCTCAAATATAAACTGCCTGCATTGGTCATCTTACTGCAGCTCAGTCTAGTGGTGCTTTTTTCTTAACTTAGTGAAAAAACCCACGCACCTGGTCCATCCCACCCCATCCCACCCCATCCCCACCCTAATAGTGGGAAATCACCGCGAGGTGGATGCCCCTTAACTTACCTGCCTACCTGGGAAAATGAATTGATCAGACTGTAGACAATAGACTGACAACGTTCAATAACTCTAGATGAAGAGAAACTCAGTAAAGTCATAGCGGAGAAACTTTGAACGCGACAAGCGCATGCGCACTGAGGCACCGAGATAGTCGAAAACTAACCTCACAACACCGACGTGAGCTTTATCATCTCGGCGACCATTCGGCGATAGGAATGCAAGTTTACGGATGCGATCTGTTTGAGAAATCTTCGCGTGCCGAGATCGTGTTATTTTCTTTAGCCGTTCAGCCTTTGGGCTCTTGATGCTGTTTCCATCTAAAGGCATCCTACTGTCCGCGCCTGACAAATTGTTGTGGTAGCCATTCGTCATGATCATTGCCATTGGTGGATCATGGTGTTAAGGCCGAAGTCACTCGACAGCAAAGCATTGTATGTTGCTTGGAGAAACAAAGCAAAATACGTTTTTCTATACGGCGTGCCACACGACGAGACATCCTCGATAGGCCTTTATCGCGCAGCGGCCATTTTATTTCGAGAACGAGGCTTCTGTTGTCAACATGGCTGCTGCAAGTAGTATTCTTTGTTTGCCGTCGACTTTTTCTTCTTCAACTTGGAGTGGCTGTTTGCTGTATGTTCCGATCTTGATGCCTTTGATTTGTTTTTAAATTGGAGTGATCCTGATCTCTACGAGCAGCATGTTACTTGCATACTTCATTTTGCTCTTTTGGTTCAAGTGTGTGTAAAAGACACACACACACACACACCTAAAAACTGCATTTAAAAAAAGTGGAAAACGGGGAAGAAAGAGGAATAAGAGAGGGAGGGAAACTGTACATAAGAGTTGTGATAAAAAGATGTACTTGAAGTAGAAAGAAAAAATGGCACAAATACACTATACTGACATTATACTGATACTGCCTTCTGGAACGAGGAAGAAAGAACTACACTAAGGGGGAAAAACCACTAGGACCAGATTTTAACAAATTGCTTAATACCTCCCTTAGTATTGGACTTGAAGGAAAGCTGTTAATCTTGAATAAAATAAGTATGTAACGCATGTAAAAATAGCAACTGTTTAGTCTGTCACACATTTTTAAAGGAGGTGGATGGAGGGGGTGGTTATGGCGAACGAGACGGGCAGACAACTGAGTGAGCCATAAGAGGGCTTCGTCACGTCGTATCTTGCAGATCCACTCCTTTCGCCCTTTCTTGTCTTGGGAAATTGTGAAACGAAAGATGAGCGTTTGTTTTGTTTTTCTTTCCTGCCATTGGCATCGCAATACGGTACACATCAGTGCCGCCTGTGAGGGTTTTTTTGACTGATGGTAGTGGTTCTACCACACCTGCATCCATGCTGACTGACCACCGAGTACAACAGTAGCCTCGGCTTGGTTTGAGGAATGCGCGACCTTGACGTACACTGATAAACGTCCATGGCCCGCCGTCACGTCAACGCTTTCAAGTGAAGCGAGATGCGCGAGGACCTTTTAGCTGGCCAGTCGAAGAACGATTGCACGAAACCTCGACAGCTAGAGTAGGTCCTATGTAGTGAAGCCAGAGACTATTCTTTCAACGACAGTCTGTATGGTAAAACGGTCACAAAACGATTGCTCTGCTGCAGATCAGACCTCGAGGTATCCCACAGGACAGCAATGACCGAGCGTCACCCTTTTGACGGTTTTTCCTGTGCTCAATGCCTGCTTTGCTGTCACGTGGAAACAAACATGTCCGCAATAAATAATGCAGGGTTTACACGGCTCGGTTAAGTCGGATTAAAGTCGGCATTAGAACCTTGTCCGTCCGTTTGCATAAAACATAACGTAATTCCCTTTTTTGTTAATGGGACTCAATATTTATTACAGAGGCACGTTTCAACTAGAATCTTGGGGAGGAGATTTTTTAAAGAGAAATTCTTCTTCGGAATGAGACTAATTGTTTAGTGCACGCAGTTTGATTAGTTTGTAACTTAATGGAGACGTGTGAACCTAATAAAACACCACATAAATAAATATGCAAATCGAAAATGCATGTCACCTGTTTTGCGTTTTCTACTGGAAATCGTAATTCTACAGAATTATGCTTGCCTTTGCGTATCAAGGAACACATAATTATATGAGCAGTATACTGGTCCCGAACATGTATTTGCATTGTTAAAACGCTTCTCATTCCCGTGCAAAACAAATCATAACAAGCAACCCAATATACATTCCTAAAAAATCAGGATTACTAGTCGTGGCAGATTTCTGTCTACCTGTTAATAAACGTCTACTGCTTATGTCTGTTCATAAGTATATACTAACTAGTAAGAATCTCGATAGAATTGTTCACTCGTATTTTTATGTGTTGATGATGATAAGCATCTTTTCCATATGCTTCCATATGAAGTATGTGATATCCTCTTATTATTGCTAAAAGGGTTATTATTATAAGGCATACAGGACTAAGCACACGGCACAACACGTAGCAAAGAGAGGGTCGAAAGAAATGAAATTGGTGGATCTGCCAAGTTACTTTCTTTCGACCCTCTCTTTGCTACGTGTTTGGGTACGGTAAGCTCCCTTGGTCGCATGCGTCTGCATACGGCTATGTTGATCGTTTCAAGTACTTCCTGTTGGAGTGATAATATATATATATATATATTGCTTTTACTGATTCAAGCCAACTTTTCTTAAGGTTGCTTATTCCAAACGATCCGTCTAATCTCATTTTTCTAAAGTATCTTCCGCATATACTGCTTAAACCAAAGCACAGAATCTATTTAGCTTATTTTAAATTCTGCTTACGCTATTGTCTGTAGAGTATTTTCTGCTCATGCAGCTTGATCTAAAGTATCTTCTGCTTACGTTGCTTGGTCAACAGTTTGTTTGGTTGGTTTTTTTTTTGGTTGTTGTCTGTTTATTCAAGAGTATCTTCTTCGTACACTAAAGTTCATTGTGGTTGGTGTAAGTTTTCATCTTTTTAAGCCCCTTGCTCAGCAGTATTTTCCTGCTCTTTCTTGTTCTATCTTCTTGTTCGAAAGTTCTGTTGTTTCAATTGTTCTAAAGTATCTTCTGTTGTCTCAATTGTTCTAAAGTATTTTCTGTTGTCTCAATTGTTCTAAAGTATCTTTTGACGTTGCTTACTCTTTCTCTGACTACTGTCGGCAGGCAACTATGCGAAGGCGGAAGAATGGACCTCCGGTGAGAAGCTAGACCCCTTCCGCATACTGCAAAGTCCGTGCTTGCCCCCAGGGCGGAATTGTGTTGTGCACTTTGACCTGTGGGTGGCCAACACTTTTCTGGAGACAACTCTGCTGACCTACTGCACGAAGTGCGGCGACAGTAAGAGACTGAGAGGTCACTTGCCCCAGGAAACCTTCAGCAACTCAACTGCTGGGTTAGTAGTGTAAAAGACGACTCGCACATGGCAGTGGTAACTGCGCGAGGTCAGAAAGGCATTTTTTCCTCGCACATTTCCGTTCACTGTGTTCATTCGCAGCCATAACCCGGCAAAATTTCACCCGCAGCCCCACATCGCGTTGCCTAACAGCAGCACATGTTCTGTCCAAGCTTACTTCGCTCGACTTTGTGACTGCCTGCACATGGTAATGTTAGCAGCCCTGACCACGAGATAGAACGATTGCCAATCCCCAGCCAGCTGTAAGCAGTCGTGGCGTTGCGTAATGGCTGCGCAGGCCTGGTGTTCCGTTGAGTCGATGGCGTGTTCAAATCGTTTGTCCTAATAAGCTCACATTATCGTACCCATCTAGACACAACACTTCCTTCCTCCCCACCCCACCCACCCCACGCTTCTTTCTTTAGGTGCCGGGAATGGGTTGTTGGTCAAGTTGTACTCAGTTGAACATGTTTTAGGTTGGTATGAGTACCTTCCGTGTGCTCAAAGCTGTTTCTTTGAGTGTTTGCTTGGTATGTAAAACAAACTTGGCAGAGATAGAATCAAGACTTTTTTGCTTTTTTGCTAGAGTAAAATTAGCATTGTATGTATTAGCGTTGTCTTGTATGTAATTTTTGTAGTTCCACTGCACTCATCATAGAGGTCAGGGACACCTAATGACTAAGTCTGCGTGCATCTGATAAGAATAGATGACAGGTTCAGACTTCTAGCGATACGTGACCTAAAGAATTAAGTATACATTCGGTTACCGCCTCTTGCTCAATACAGCGTAAAGTGTCGTCAGCGGAGGGGTCTGCTGTGCCTACTCTCGCCAGAAACGAGTGCAGCCGACTCAGGATACCGACCCCACATGGGGGTTTTTTTTAATCGTTCGCTGGCTTTCCACAATTGCACTGACCCATAATGCAGTGCAACAGTCGATCGCTTGTTTTTGGTTATGGCTGACCCGCGTTGCAAAGACACTAGAAATCTAGCCGCAACCAAAGACATCGGCGAGTGACGCTAGCAATACATTTTGAGAAGGCTAGCCAGAACGCCCAGAAGTACGTTTAAATAAAGATGGCGACGTGTGGTGAAATATCAACCTATTATTTCAGAGATGTCTGATAATACAGACATAGCCTAATACCTTTGAAGGTGGTTTCAGAGATGAAACAAAGATTTAAAAAAGGACGTATGAATATGAAAGTATCACTCCAACATTTGTTACACTGTACAACCCTATATTAGAATGCTGAGTCCGCTGTATCTCTGTTGTACAGTTCCCGAAGAAACGTGATTGCAACACAAATATCCATAAAATGTCGCGGTAATAAATTATGCTGGGTTCTATTAAGAGCTCTCCAATCATCATATACGCATCAGCACGTGCATCTAAGCACGCGCCCGAGATATCATAAATCTCCGAGAAGCTCTGTCGATCAAGGTGTCCAGTTCGGTGTGACCTCGCTGCACTTTTGACACCTGTGGCGACGAGACGTTTACCAGATTAAACGAAAACTACTTCGCTGTAATTTCTTATCAGCTTTAATGGCTCTTGCGGACGAGAAGATGAACGGGAGAACTGAACCTGGCCGCTGATTCGTGCAAAGTGGCAATCTCTCTCTTTCTATCATCCCGACCTTTTGAAAGTGCTTAAATATTGCACCCGAGAAAGGTGATCGAGCTCTCAAAACGGCTTGTCCAACCATTTGTAACTGCAGCACAAAGACACACAGAAACGTTGTTCACTCAGGCTGACGGATGCGACAAGAAGCAGAATGTCCTCCAGCTGAATTTCTTTTGCGTGAAACTTCACATTCGTCCCCACCTCCTCCCCCATCCCTTCTCTCTCTCCTTAATTTTCCATGCTGCCTTTCTCACTCTCCCCACCCCCAACCTTCCCGCATAATACACCACGCAATGCACAATTAATGACCGTTACTTTTGTGTAACGGGTACGTGACAAGAATTTGTGCATTTCCTTTCCGAATTTTTAGTTCATCACATTGCTTCGAAGTAGCATTACTACCACAGTTTTATCCCAGAATACAACGATCACTAAAACAAAAAACCATATTATTTAAATTGTTTATCTTATAAAACGTTATAATAGGGTTGGACACGGTAACCTAGATATTTGGAAGGCTGGAAATAACACTGTGATAACAGCTTTCGGAACAGAGGTGGGAAAGACCTCTGTCGAAGAGAGTGTTTATTAACTTCAGAAATGCATGCAGCAGTATGTAGACTGAGCGTGCCTGTATTGGGATTGAAAAGCAAACCTGTTTTCTGACGACTACAAAAGTGCCTTCATTAACACGGATGTGATTTTCACAAGGAAAAGTCTCCTGCCTGGTGTAAAGAGAGATAAAAAGGTTCGGGTTAATTCATTAGAGTGTAAAAATATGAAAACATTTATTTGTCAAGCAATCGATTGTCTTTGAAGCCTCTTCCCAGCCCAAATTCCAATCCGGTCCAAGGATAATGCAAGTCGCATTTTAAAAATATAGAATAAAGTTTTATTTTGAACCTTGTAAAAATAACTGTGAACCAGGAAACAGAAAAGAATTGTGTTACAGGAAAACAAGGAGTAATGAATTCTGTCATGGTGAAAAAATAGTGTGCAGTTCTGATTGCCCTCGAGCCAATTTAATGACCTGCTTGTTCTGCACAAAGCTGATCTCTCAGTCTGTTGAAATCCCGTCGTAGACGAAATCATAGAGCCAAATTAATGTCTTTCAAAGCTGGATGAAATCTTTGCTGCAGATCTAAGCAGGCAGATTTTTCCCCATTTCATTCAGTCCAAACGTGTGAATCGGGGATGATAGATGAAGGTCGACGATATTCAAGAAGAATAACTTTTTTCCTGATAAGGATAACCCGAAGTACTCCTATAAGTACGAACAAATGTGAACACAGACACGGAGCAAGATGGAGTTCGCGAATGGCTTCATGCTATTAATATTACTAGATTTCTTTGTGAAACTTTACTGTTGGATTACGTTAGCCTGCCGATTTCACCGTAATGTGGTAGAGGCTATATACACAGTCTTGTTTGCGCCCAGGAGAGGCTGATATAACATATTCAGAATTTCTATGTGTGTGCACGTCTTTTCTCATTTTAATTTCTAACATCCGTTGGGGGTTGGGGTTTTTTTTTCGTTTTGTAAGGGAGTCTGGTGCTGTGCGATATGGGACTGTCGTGTGTTTTTCTCTGGTACTCAATCTTGCATTGTGCATGTGCCTGAGCTAGAGCATGAGCGCGCCTGTGTGTATACGGGCGCGTGTAAGGAAAGTTTGGTATGACCCACAGGGGAAGACAAACCATAAACATTACATCTGATTATAGCAGCGTAGTCTTAGCGACAGCCCACACACGCTATCCCAATCGTTCGCCAGCCCCCAAGCTCGCACAACAGATTCTACATACTCTGGATTGGTAGCAGACGAGGTTCGATGTCTTCTCATTTACGAGCGTGCGGGATCGAGGTCGAGTTCACGCACGGTCAAGGTCAGGAGACCTGTGTAACTCGCTAAGAAGCTAACGGTAGAAATTAAATGCGGTCACTGTGCGACATGTGAATTTAGAAAGAAGTGAAGCACTTTTTGTAGGTGTTCTAAGTACAGCTGTACCTAAACGAAGGTAAGTTTATACGAGCAAAATGGCAAGCAAAATACCAGTCATGTGCAGAAACATTGCTGGTACGCTGTGCTACCCGAAGACAAAATAACTATCGGCTGACCAAGACCTGTCAGTTAAAGAGTACACGAGAGCTTGACGTTGGTCTCGGCAAGCAGACACCAATTCAGCAATTTATCTATCTATATATAATCCATGCAAAAATCTATTGAATCTCATCTCGCAAGCACGTGCGCGAATATTTTGACCCCTCTTTCAGCTCACCTTTTCGCTCGCGCCTATCAGTCCGCGGGGACCGGTTGACCTCGTAGTTGACCGGTAGCGATCAATTCGGCCCCACCCATAAGCTCGAGCCATCTCGCGCACGGGGTCCGGGTCGCTCGTGCACATGACAAAAACGCGCCTGAAGTAGATTGTTCTGGCCTGCCCGGAGACCTCGTGGAGATTTAAGAAGTGTGAACCAACCCCCCCCCCCCAAAGAAAGCTGACGGTGTCCTGCCCAGGGAAAAAACGAGAATAGGGCGCTTACTGTTTATTCGTTAACTCTCTGTTTCAATGGTTTTTCCCAATCTTTCTAAATAAACTTTTAAAAAATTTATTTAAAGCTGTTTAAAATACGCATTGATCTTTTATCTGATATTTATAGTTAATCATCGAATGCTAACAGTTCCACACCTGTATTAAATCACAATACATGAGACGCACGTGCACACTGACATGATTTCGCGATAGGACTGTTTCTGCAGGTAACTTTTCGTACGCCATCAACTTAAGTAGCTACTCTGTACGTGAACATCTGTTTACAGGCAAGTAGTTTCTCTGTATGTGAAGATTTGTTTACCGACAAGTTTCTCTGTATGTGAACATCTGTTTACAGGCAAGTAGTTTCTCTGTATGTGAACATCTGTTTATAGGCAAGTGGTTTTTCTGCATGTGTACAACCGTTTACGGTCAAGTACTTTGTATGCGTACAACTGTTTACAGTCAAGTAGTTTCTCTGCACGTGTACTACTGTTTACACAAGTAGTTTCTCTGCAAGTGTACAACTGTTTACAAGTAGTTTCTCTGTATGTGTTAATCTCCTTATAGTCAAGTAGTTGCCCAGTATGTGTACACCTGTTTACAGGCCGGCCGTTAAGGGGCAATTTGGGGCACCCTGGCTTTCTTTTACCTCCCACGCCCTTCATCACCCTCCCCTGCTGTGAGATAGCCTTTGATCCTGACCGGATAGTAAATAAATAACATCGCCCTTATGTGAAGAAATGGACACGCGATTCCTAACCTCAATTATAGGAACAAATGCATACAACTGAGAAAAAAAAATACTCAGCTCTTTTCGTTCCCCCCCCCCCACCCACTTCTTCAATAATTTCGATGGCTGGTCGGTATTGTAAGCTGCTGGAAATGAAACAGTGTTAATAGTGCTGACTAGCCGCTGAGAAATCCACACCAGTAATCCTGGGGACCTGCAGCTGCTGGGGAAAAGAAGTCTTCATTTAGGGAAACCTAATGCCGTGAACCTTGTTATACGACTTGCCTGAAAATAGCTAGCGGCCCGCTGACTCCACTCCTTGTTTCTGCTTTTCTTGGCCCGAAGGTAACACTGTCGCCGTTTGATCGTGATTTTACTAAATAGTGCGCAAGAGGAGGAACCCACCTGTTCTCAGGAGCAACGACTGTCAGATTATACAGAGGCTGTATAACAGCTAGAATGTTTTTGAAACCCCAGCACGGGCCCTTCAAGGGCCGTTGCTGGCCTGCGCTGGTCAAAGAGAATGTGTTCCTGTGTACTCGCTTGACTATCCACATCTATTTTTTTTATCTCAGCAAATTCTGGGGCTAACGGAAGCAGGCATAGGGCTCTAATACTCTTCGTGGCCGTAAGTTTTAATGTCTCAGTGCGTCCGGAGACGAGCAAATAGGCCGAAGTAGACTGGCCAGCGAAATATGCCGGCACAGGTTGGTTACAGCTGTGAGCGGAAGATGAGCTAGATTCGCGGATAATAAACGGAGCCGGATCTCTACATTTTCATTTTAGGTGCGAGCAGATCTGAAATGTCGCCCTCAGTACAAACCTTTCAGTAAAGCCTCGCGTTTCCATTCACTCAGAGAATAGATGCGATCCTTTCGAAAGCCACGCCATACACAACGAACTCCCATTTTAGACTGTAGGCAGGAAATCCAGAGCAAACAGACATCGCCTTTTAGAAAGTCGAACGGGAAATTGACTGCATAGAATCGAAGGCCTATATTCGTGTGAACGTGTTTCCTGCGCATGTTTTATGTGTGCCTGCACGCGCGCACTTGTGTGTGTGTGTGCGTTCGCGGGGAGGGGGCTTCATACGTGTTGCTTGGTTTAAATAATTTTTATTCTGTACGTACAACATTGCACTGCAACATTAGTTGAAGAAAAAAAACGTAAGCAATTAGATTGGTTGTTTTTGTTTTTGTAAACAGTAGCCTGCAGTGGTGCTTCGTGCCTGTTTTTTCCCTTTTTCTTTTGGCTGTCATTCAACTTTGTTATAATCATAGAATTTCAGTGGTTTTGAACATGCATACCTAAGATGGCATGTCCACTTCCCGTGACTGCTTCATTGTCTAGATGTGCTAGCGGTGACACAACACTGGGGCTGGACAAAGCTCGTGTTGTAAGGATGCACCAATAGTCTTTATCTAAAATATAAGGGCGAATGTGTGCGTTTGGGTGTGCGTGTGCGTGTGCGAGTGCGCGTGCGTGCGTGCGTGCGTGCGTGCGTGCGTGCGTGTATGCGTGCTTGTGTTGTACAAATCCGCACGCCTGGACCGATCCACACCGAATTCGGCACGCGGGTTCCTTTTCACCCGCAGTTATAGGCCATATATCGACCGTGTAACAAGATGTATATGTAAATGAAATAATAAATATGACGAGGCCCTTAACACGCGTACACGGCAATCAGCGTGCAACGGAGATCCCCAGTTCCCTTTCGTGTGAAGAGTACTTTCCCTTGCCTCGCTTGACGACCCAAACGGTAAAAGTCACCATTGTGTGTAGCTAATCAAATCTCGAGCTCTAGACCCGCACTCTGTTTGTGGGGAAGGGGCCTATGTTTCCGGGGGAGGGGAGTTAGGGAAGGGTAGGGGTTAAGGCTAGGGTTAGGGTAGGGGTTAGGGGTGGGGGCTAGTAAAGGGGTAGGACTTAAGATTATGACATCTCGCCGTTGATTGGCTAAACAAAATTGTGACTTTTTCGTGCTCTTTATTCAAAGGTCCCCTGGCTATTATTATTATATTTAGTGGTGATCTATTCGATGCTGTGTAGGGTTTGGGGGAGATTACTCCACAAAAACTGTGCATTTACGTAAAGACGACACTACCCTAATGCACATTTTCGCGAAAGGGAAGAGGCTGCAGACGGCAGACGAAGTTGGACGGCCTTCCTCAAGGAAAGCCCAGGCTGGATGAAAACCGAAAGACTGAAGTATGTGTTAAATGACATAATCAAAATCAGACAACTCGACAACTCAGTAATGCAGCAAACCTGAATCCCTCAGTGAGACCGCTAAGGGCGATAATGTTTGTCATCAGATACCCAAACGCTTGGTGTGCTGTCATCTGCCGATTAAACGATAAGGCGTGTCACGTGGGGCAAAGCTTATTGTCGATGCCCAAGCGTGGAAGGGCCGTATCAGTAATAGAGAAATACACGGCTGTAAATTATTCACGCACACCATGCTGTGGAAAGCATGAGGGGAAAAGCTCTGTTTAAAGTTCAAGGTCAGTTACTGAGTAATGCGGCGGCTTATAATGAACTGCATCCCTCCCGCTCCCTCCCTCGCGTGCTGTTTTTTTTTATATATATTATTTTGTCTCTGGCATCTGTCGCTTTAATTGCCTGACTTTCGTTTTGTTTGTTTTTTCTTTCTTTCATTCATTTGTTCTTTTTTCTTTCATTCATTATTTTTCCTTCTTTTATTCTTTCTTTCTCTCTCTCTCTCTCTGTCGGACATTTCTCTCCCCCCCCCTTTATCCTTTATCTCTCCCTCCTTCATTCTCTTTTCCTCTTCTCTCCTCTCGCACCCTTTCTTTCACTCAGAACACCACATTTTATGCATGCGCTATATTATTTGCGGACTTTTCAACATCAGCGTGTCCTTTTATCCCTCGGCGACCGTTATTTTCTTTGTTCCTTAATTGATGTCATGGATTCGACACTGCTGTAAGGCACGCGCATTTGCAGTTCGTAATTAATGAAAGCAATTAACTTGATCAGTTAACTAAATTGGCAGTGGGCACAGCATGGTTGACATTTCCTTCATGACAATCGCAGAAAGCAGATTATGTAACAGCCAATATGTTCGTGCCCTTATTTCCAGCGACCTCTGCATGCCTCTGACGCAAAGGGGGATTACTTTGCCACGAGTGTTGGAGGTAGACTGTGGTCGTTTTGATTTTGTTGGGTTTGGGAGCTGCACTCGACACATCGATTGCTGAATTTTTTCACCTATGGATCTTTTGTTCACAGGTGGATTCACCACTCGGTGCCTCTCCATGGCACGGATTCGGTGTTCGTGCTCAACTTCCACACGAACGTGAGTTCGCCGGGATCCTTCGTGGCTATCGACAACATTTACATGGAAAAATGTGCAACTGGTGGGTCAAACAGCATAGAGCAAAAACTTGATTTACAAACGTTCTGCAAGTTAATCAGTTGACTATCCCCTGAGGTAAATTACAGGCAATACTCGACAGCGTCAGTTAGAAACCCAGTTCCTTTCTCACCGTTGTTCAAATCTAACTTTCAACAGCAATGTCACAGTTTCAGTCCTGCAGTGAATTCTGTCGAGTACTGTCGGTATTTAGGTTCAGTCGTATGGGTATTAAGCAAGATATGTGTTTTCTGCGTGTCTGCTTCAACGTCAGTAAACTCGTGGATGGACTTCGTGTGCACTAAAGTAGGGATAAATATTTGGACTGGGAAAACTGAGGATATTTCTCCCTCGTTTTCAGGGTGTTTTATCAACAGTTGAATATGCACCGGTCCTAATATGCTAAGCGTACATTCGCTTTGTTCCTTCCTTCCTTTCTTTCTTCCTTCCTTCCTGTCCTCCTTCGATTTTTTTCCTGCACTATTACTCTTTCCTCAATCACATCGTGCTGTGTTATTATAAAAAGTAGTGGATCTTTACTACTCTTCGTCCATTGCCGGAAAATGTGGATTAACGCAAAACAGTAGACACTTTTCTGTGTTGTGATCGCAATTGTTTACAAATTTTTTACCTCAGAATTCATAAACTCATTCTATTAAATTTCTTCAGTAACAAGCGAGGAAAACAAGGCTCTTTTGGCTGGGAATGCTTGTTCCGTCTATAGACACTACATTACCGCCCCAGCGGCTACTTGGCTGCATGATCATGGCCATATAATAGCTAGATTCCCTAAATGCGCCTACCATCTGTCTTTAAGATTTCCGTATTACCTCGGACTGTTGCGCTAGGATGTTTAAAAGGACATGTCCAATTTACCCTGCCGTCTGATGGCTGGACTGCCTGTCTTTAATCTGTGATGCAGATGTAAGCTGCTTTAGAATTCCCTGCCCACGAGGATTTAACTTCGTCCTTCTTTGGTCTTTCATTTATTCGTTTTTGAGAGCCAGGCTGAAGAAGTTTGACGAGAGAGTTTTTAGGGGAGAGAGAGAGAGAGGCGGGGAGGGCGGGAGGCGGGGATCGAGGGAGAGAGAAATGGGGGCGGGAAAGAGAGAAATATGGCCTAGAAAGAAGAAAAAAGAAAGAATAAAAGAAGCAAATCTGGAAGCAAGGAAAAAAAGGAAAAGATGGGTTTATAAGAGCATTCCATGATAATGCAATATTTCAGCATATATGCGAGATGCGTGATATATACGTATGTTTCCTCATTTCGGAAACGCACATTTTCACATTATCCGAGGTGCAGAGAAAGAGAGAAAAAATGGAGAAAAAAAAACGATCTCAGAACAAACAGTGAACTTTGCGGGGAACGTGGGAATTTTAGGAAAGAGATGAGAGCACAGAGCCGCACAGGGACAAAGGAAATATTTGACAAATGCCTGAAATCTGGATGGCAGTCTAGATCTAGTCTTCCCGCGTGCATCATCCACGTAGTTCGATCCTATTGAACGCTATAGTATAGTGCCGCACTGCAGCAGACAGAAATGTCAGAATACCGGTATTAATATCCTCCACTTCCTCTGGCCATCCAGTATAGACGTACATGTTCCTTCTTTTCATTTACTTGCTTCTTGCTTGTAGTCTATCAAATTCTTATCGTTTCTTAAAGGCTTTTCTTAACAGTTCGCCTAACCTGGCTGTCCGGTTAAAAAAAGGATTTAAAGATTGAAAGTTCTTGGGGTTCTTAAAGCCTGGCGAGTGACGTGTGACCATGTGACTGGCTGGCGTGTCGTGCAGATCCTCGCGAGGAGTGCAGTGGCGGTCAGTACAGGTGTGGGGCCACGTCACACTGCATTCAGCGTGACAAGCTGTGCGACCTGGTACAAGACTGTGCTTGTGGTGAGGATGAAGAGGACATGCAGTGCAGTAAGTCCGTCTCTTATCCTACCCTTCTGTCCACTTTGTCTTTATCCCCTGTCTGTTCGTCCTTCTGTCTGTCTGCTGCATAGCTGCCTGCTTGCCTGGCTGTTTGTCTGTCTGCCTTCATGGCTGAATGCCTGCCTGGTTATCTCTGCCTGCCTGCTTGCCTGCCTGGTTGTTTGTCTGTCTTCAAGATTTCCCTCCACTTCTTTCGGATGACAACATTGTCCCAGATAGAATATTGCTGTCTGACGCTTTCAGCAGGGAACAAATCTCCCCTAACCGTAAAGCTGACTTGTTCGACCTTTTGACCTGACAGTTCTCTCGTTCTGTCTCCGTCTTCCTCCCCCACCCACTTGTCCCTCACCCGCAGTGGTACAAGCAGTTTCATACTGTCAAGTGCCCGCTAAAGAAAAGAGAAAGAAGAAGCAACGAACGAACGAACATGCCAGTTTTTCAAAGCTTACTGTGTGAGAGGTGGGGGTATAACTATAATTCCGGCTGTAACGTGCAAATCATCTCCCGTACAGAATTCAGCGATTCAATAACTGGCCCTAACTAAAATCGTCGTTTGGCCAGTTCCTTTATTTTTTTTAGTGATTCAGTGCATCATCATCATCATCATCATCATCATCATCATCATAATCATCAATCATCAATCATCAATCATCCATCATCATCATCTCAGTAGTCGGTCTTGATTTTGCTAGTAATTAAACCTAAAGATAGACTGAAGTTCGCATCGACCGCCATTTTGGCCCTGTAAGCAGCAAGACCTGAGAAGCAGGAGCAGACGATCGTTGAAGACTTTTCCTCTGCGCCGACAAAGCCATTTTCCCTCGGCGCAATGCTAGTCACGACGTCACCTAATTTGTCTTCTGTTGTGGGTGGGTGGGTGCGTGAGGAACCCCTCTTTACTGTGACCACCGCGCTAACAGACGAGTTCGGACAACTCGGCGGAAAATTCGCCTTGTCTTTGCCATTGAAAGTGACAAGGAGAAATACCTACGATATGAAGTTTGTCTGCAGGGTCGTTGACAGAGCGACAGTTTGCCGTGAGTTGCACGGCACTGCACTAGCTGTGTCTGAAAATGGGGTTTCTTCTAAAATTTCTCAGCACGTCTGTTGACAAAGAAAGCTCGATCGATCAGTCAGAGAGTCAATCCCAGCAAAATCATCTTGGACGTCGCAGGACATGCATCACAAACTCTTACGCATGGTTCATCTACGCAGTTTTCTGAAGTTGCCTACTTTTTCCGCGTCAAGGAAAACACTAGGAGCGCTGTCAGAGGCACAGTCGTGGATCAAGAAGAGAGAATCGAGGAGAGATAGAGAGGACCCCGAAGGGGGTGCTTTGCGGAGAAGAAAATCTCCTTGTGAATTTTGCAGAAAACGTGGTCAAAGAAATTAATAATTTAACCAGTCAAAAAATTGGTACTGCAGTTGTTGTTAGTCTTCTATCTATCGTTCTTTGCCACATTCTCTCCGAGAAACATTTTGGGTGGGAGTTATTGTGCAGACAACATCTTGGCCATCCACGAACATTACGCTGCCTCTCAGAACTAGCTATTTTATACTGCAGCTTGGAGAGTGTTTCAGTGCATACATTAGTAATACAATTTGAGTCCCATACTGCGAAAAACCGCGAGGTGAAAGCATCTTCCCTGTCAAAATATCCAACCAGCCTTAAGCTGATCGTGGCTCTGTTCTGCATGATTACCATTGAAATATTTTATTAATATTAATATTTTACTTAAGTCTAAACCGAAGCAGCCCGACGAGCTTCAATATATCGGGTATGTAGATGTAGATTTGTTACAAACGATACAGCAGAACAGAGAAATCTCTCGCCCTCATAACCCTGTTCATCTGCCGCCCACCCTCCCCCGCTTTTTCTTCTGAATCCAAATACCCATAATTAATACCTAAGTTCACGAAATGGTAATTACTCATTACTGTGTTCTCAGTTTCTACCTGACCCTTGATTTTCTTCGTTCTAGACTGCATGTGCTTGATCTCTGACTGGTCAGAGTGTGGCGCCTTATAATACGAGCCGGTACTGCAGCCGTTTCACAGTCCGACACTAAAATAGATTGAGGCAGTCTTTGGCACAAGGTTACACGTATAGCGTTTTATTTTTACAGAAGAATATCTTTGTAAACATTGACTATTCGATTTACCTCCCGCAGATGACATGAAATTTTCACGGTGAAGCTTTTGATTTAGAGATTTGGATCTCGACGCAACGCTTTCCTTCCCGCTATTGCGTGTACAGTGTGAATGTAGCATTTGAGTATGTTGCTGACTGCTGGCAGTAAACACTATCGGACTGTAAGTGGCCTTTTGGATCCTCTATATATCATCTGATTTTTCGCCCTGGACGACCTGTGGTGTTTGGAAATTCTGGTGACGAACCATTTATTTTTCAGTTTCCTCTCGGGTTCTGTAAGCACTCAAGGCAAGACATCCTTTGTAGTATTAAGACGCCTCGTTGATGGACGTACACAGTTGTTAGTGTTGAGAGTTACTGACCCTGCCCCCCCCCAAAAAAAAGACGTTGGCAGTGACGTGTCTGTGAATAGAAATAGACGTCGTCTGCTGTTACTGGATTGTGTTTGCTAGGAAGGAGATAAAGCGCCATGTTTTTAGACTTTGTAGAAAAAAAAATAGTTACCAGAATGATGCTGTTGGTGTCACGTTTCCACAGAACAGAGAAACCACATTATAATTTTACTACATGTTACTTTAGTCGGTATTCTAGGCTCCAGTGCCTTTCCACTGCACAGAAGTTATCAGAGCTGGGTTGCATTATTTACGTCTGCCCCCCTCCTTCCATGTTAAATCTACTTCGTATTTTCACAGGGTCATCGGGACATGCGAGAACTTTGATCTGTTCAGCGCTAATATAATATTACTGTTTCACCTGGCTTCTCTAGATCAAAATACTAAATGTTTTATGAGCGCATGAGTGCTGTCCTGAAAAACTTCGGAAAATCAGTGACCCTGTCAAATGGACACATTCCTCACTCTTCTCCCCCCAAAACGGTGTCCTACAGTAGATTTTAGCGAGCGTAGAACAATGTCTGGACACTGTAGACCGAAGGCCAGATAAGAGCAACGACACCAGGGTGTTCAAGGCTACCATTGCCAAAGATACAGAAGGGCATCGGATCCTCGTGTTTAGTTGCTGCTGGTAATCACCCGTACACTTTCTCAATCTCGACACCAACTGTGCACCACTCTGCAACAATTGACTTGTTGTTCCAGCAGAGTCTGATTCCAGTGTTGTCCTTGATGACAGTATTGACAAAGCACGTTTTAGCACTAACGTCGTTTTGTCGTGGTCTCTATATCACACTCTTGTTACTTTATCAATTTATCAAATTGTTTACGGCTGTGGAGATCGAATAGCGCTCACCCCAAAGATAGTAACTAGATATTTGTCAAAATGAGCGAGGGAAATTGGTTAGGACAGTGTGAAACACTGCACGTTCCTATCCAAACTAGCATCTTGTAACACAAATCATAAATGATTTATGAAACAATTAGATTTAAGATAGGTTATATTGGTTGAAAACATTGTTCGAGATATTTTATATTGGTTTTAAAAAGTTGTTTGAATGCCCTTTAATTACAAAAGTCTTAGCAGTGTTCGGCAGACGTTAGATGGTCTGCGCGTCTTATTTTGGCCGAAAAAATTATAACATTGGTCAGGACAGCTGCATCGCTGAGACATGTATAGACATTAAGAGTCTTTGAGATACTCTCTTGGGATCATCATGTTTTCCTCTGTTTTTCGCTAAGCGTCCGTGTGAGTTTATTATATCTTGTTTCCTTTTAAGGAAAGTAAAGCCTTTTCACCTGTTGTCGTGAGAACGGTTTTGGTGACGCTGCAAAATAGAAAGATTAATCTGAAGCAGGTTACTTGGTACAACGGTACACTACAATTTCCTGGGTGTTTGTCTCCCCTTTTTAATTTTTGACTTATCTCTTGATAATTCTGAAAGTCGAAATGCTGGGAAAGCACACAAATAGCAAATTTTTTCCATTCTGAGGACTGTAGGAAACTCTTTCTCATTACATAATTTATTTATCTGAAAAAGAAACCGGGTTTGTTTTTAATCAAATTAGCAAAGTGAAGACGCAGTGGGATTCACACAGTTGTATACCACATGGAGTGCTGTCTAGGAGATCTGGTCGTTTTAGCCCATCTTGTTAGCGGCTCTTCCGGCGAGAAGACAAAATAACACAGCAGTTCGTGTTCGACGAGTACCAAGACAAGAATATTCTTGCGGATCAGACTGTTGTGTACTACTGTCTCTGGCAGATGCCGTGGATTAAGTTTTATACGTCACTCCAGACTAGGCGTATAGCCTGGAGCTACTCTACTGAGAAGCAGGGACGATAAATATAGCAGACGACAAATCAGGAGTTATCCTATGTACAACACTAAGTTTGTTCTCTTGATAATTTACCTGACATCCTACCCGAAGCGAGTTTTTAGCAATATAGTGGCTCAAACACCGTACGTACAGGGCATCTTTTTAAAACAAGACCGCGTGCTCAGTCTCATTTATATGCCCATCTAACGTTTAATAGTTTTAAAAAAGGTTTTAAAAAGTAACTAAAGGATTGTTTCATCGATGGGTCTGTAAATATGATAACACGGAGCATGTTGATCAGTTAAACACCATGTTCACTACAAATACTGAAAGTCATACACCGTGTACACATGAATCATCGCTTCCTCTCAACTGTTAAAAGCCCGTGTCGTTTCTTACAAACCAAGGTCTAGTTTCAGTAAACATTTGAACAAAAAGCCAAGGACTTCAGACTCTCATATCAACTATACAGGAATAAAAATAACGACTAGGATCGAGTCCAGAATGCTGTCAATTCCAAGGCTCTCCATGGCGAGATGTCCGGATCCGAAGACTCGATAACACGCAATCCAGTCACGTGGCCAGAACTCTGCTTCTTTCATAAGCTAAAGAAGGCGTGGACTAGAAGACAGGATTCCATAATGTATACAACTCCGTGGTGGGACTCTCTCCGTATCTCTAGTTTAAGCCGATTTAAAACCATTGGGAAATAGAGAACGCTCCCCCCCCCCCCCATTTCCACAGACATTCTAATGGGACAACGCTTTCGGTCAGTGATTTGTTGTTGCAAGATCTCAACCAGCCTCCACATCCAACTAGTGTTTGGCTACGTCATTTTACAATTCTATTCCTATTTTTCTTTTTTCAAAAAGGAGGGGGTCGTTTCCTCAGATTTTTCCTGTCTCTCCCACCACCCCGCACACATACATCCTTGGATTCAAGTGACGATTTTAACCTTCTGTCTGTCGCCTCTCTTTCCTTTCCCTGTTTTTTTTTTTTTAAGAACTCACTTGGTTCCCAAAAAAAGTGGCTTCACTTTGTTTTAAAAAAACAGGCCTCAGTTTGTGTAAGATAGAGTCTTCACTTTGTTTGAAAAAGAGCTCCGATTTGGCATGACCTGTTCAAATATTGTTCAGAAAGGATGCTGGTTTTATCTGGGGTGATACGGAACCTGAGTTTTAAAAAGACTTTATTCTTTCTACCGATCTTTCCTTCCCATTGGCTTTATGTACCATTCGGCTGTCCTCAACCTGTCATGCTCAAGGGGAAGTAATGGCGCCACCAGCGAGGCTCGTGGAGCTTAAAGGGAAACTTAACCTTAGAAGTAACCTGTCTTGAATTGATGAATATTGATGTTGTTAGTCTTTTTAACCCTAAATTTCAAGCTACAGAAGAACTGTTCACTTACAACCCAGCTTTTAATGCCGCTCATCGGCCTTACATGGAAGCCGCCATGTTGCCTTGATGAGTGACGTCAGTAACCCGGGCAGGGAGAAAACTACTGCAGCCCGCAGCCGACAGCGCTCAAAGCAACGTCACAAATATCGGGCAGACGTTTTTACAGCTGAACGCAGCACCGCGCTGACACCATACTACTCGAGCCGGTCAAATACATTTAAACTCTTTTCTTTTAAAAACAAAATTGTATGGACTTCTTACTAGAGTGCATTAATAAATAGATGAATGGGTGCCTATGTTTTTGCGTGTGGGTACGTCTGGCGCGTGCGTGATTGAGCGTGTTATTTGTGTGTTTATTAATCAATAATCATTGAATATATTTATGAATAGATGTATATTCTGTCAGATGAACTACGATGTTCTTTGACATGTGTTCTTTGACATTAATTTTTCTTTTCAATATCCCCTGAGGGTAAAGGAATAAAGACATTTAACTTGTTAGTGACATCGCTCTCAGCTGTAATCGTCTGCTCTGGGTCATACGAAACCCCGAACAGCCCAGAACAGCCACCAAACTTTATGGTTTTAGGTCTAAATAACAGGTTTTAAAGGTATATCCAGTATCAGAATGCACTTTCTGAATTATTTGATGCATAATATGTCAAAATTCGATGTTTGTGTACGTACATTTTACAGATTTGTTTTGGTACTGTTACCGTCTGCTCGTCAGCCAGGAACAGCCACCGAATTCCATGGTTTTAGGTCTAAATAAAAGGTTTTAAAGGTATATCCAGCATCAGAATGCACTTTCGGAATTATTTGATGCATAATATGTCCAAATATGCTGAATATACCTTTATAACCTCTTATTTAGACTTAAAACCATGGATTTCGGTGGCTGTTCCTGGCTGTTCGGTATTTCGTATACACGGCAGACGAGCAGACGATAACAGTACCGACACAAACCTGTAAA
>SMGT01002125.1:7481-24559 GCA_004794575.1 Lanistes nyassanus | reverse complement strand
ATTTCTTTCGCGTCACATTTCGTACAGACCTTTTCGGCCTTCGGAACATCATTATATTTCAGCTAAGTTAACCATTCGTTGTCCGAAATGCAAGGCAAAAGAGAAAAATATTCATCTTGTTCGAAATACGGTTTCGACATAAGATAAGCAGTAAGGAGCATTTTTGGCATGCATATGCCATGACTGCAAAAACTTGTCTTTCAAACAGATTTTCACTTTTCCTTGAAACGAGTCTAATGTAGCATTTAGGTTGCTATGTCTGCTTCAAAATACACGGATCCAATACCAGTACAGTCTAGGAAATGGTTTTTTGTTGTTGTTGTTGTTGTTGTTTTTACTTGATACATGCAGATTCAAAAGGCACATGTAGAGCCGACATGGTAGCTTACTGCTGTATTGTTTACTGCATAATTCTAACCAAAAACAAATCATTCTCATTTTCAAGAGTTCTTTTATATGGTGCTTTCATGTTTTACCATATACCATCATAGAGGGATGAGTTCATTGTTTGCTTTGAGGACAAATTTGAAAAATTTATGTTGTGATTTTGAAACGGAATCGATCACATCTCGCACACGTAAGTCAGAATTGGTAAAACTGTTTTGTCAAAAGTTTGTCAGATCGAGTATTTGTTTAACAGGTAACATATGCTCGTTACATCACTTCCTCAAGGCAAACATACCAGCTGGAGAAGATAGTCCTAGACAGAAATGCCTGGAGGTCCTTTCTGGGAAGCCTGTACTCGAAGAGGGGTGACAGACTAAACTGGTGCAAACATACCTGCTGAGACTCTGTCATGCAATTCACTCTGAGCAACATACATTTTATTATTGTAATTGAACTCAAGTCCCAAGTACAAAAAAATCGCTTATTACTTCGGGTTTCTCAGTACCTACAAAGACATTGTTTATTTCTTACTTTACCTTTGGATTACATTGCATTACAAGTATTACATTAGATTGATTAATATTCGAACTTTCCATTGGTAACATTACTGCGTAATTAGTTCAAGGCTGTTTTGTAACCTACTAACAGTTTCTGAAAAAATAACCGTTTCATCTGCACACAGGAGAATAAACAAGTTCAGTAACCCTTTCAGCATCTGCTTCACTCATATTAGCTCCCTTTGCTTCGGCAACGATCCAACCCCAACAAAGAAAATGGGCACAGCTCTTCACCCACCTGATAAACAACTGAGGTATGGACAGCCAGACAGATGCGCCCATCCTTTGCGGGTTGTCTCAAGAGCTGAAACCGCATTTTGACACGTTATTGCACAGGCCGTAGCTTTCAATGCCGCTGATAGTGACAGCACGTAGAGTCTCGAGGGACTCGGAGGACGAATTAGGAGCGCAGTTGCCAACGGCGTCGAGTGGCTTCCCGAAGAGATAGCCACCGAAGGAGCTGGAGGAAGACTGAATTTTCACAGAAACCCAACTGGATTGTCGTGACTGGCACAAACTTCCGATCTCTTTCTTGTGCAGTCTTTTCATAGCGTGCCTGAGGACCCATCGAACTTGTCAAATTCGAAGATAAATTCAGTTTTCTGCCAATCGATGTGGCGGGTTGTAGGGTGCGCGTGCATGTGCGTCTGTGTGTATGTGTATGTGCGTGCGTGTATTTATGTGCGTGTATCCATGTGTATGAGTTCTTTATGCCCATAGAACATTGAGAGAAAAGGGCGAAAACATCTTATTTTCCTATGCCGGGTCAGTTTGTCCTTGACCTCCACTAGCTATTGTGAGTGTGCACTGTTCACGACGGTGTTTAAATATTTGATAATGCAGTCACCACAGCAGTTTGATTAGGGAGATCTGGCTCTAAACCGCTCGGCGATTTGCCCCGCCACGCCCCAGGTCAGTGACCACGCATGCGCCATATGGACGGTAACGACGACCCAGAAATGGCAAACAGTCGCTACCCGATCGGCTTAGTGATACCAGGCCTACCGCCATATTACGTGGTAATGGCTGCAAATTAGCACGTGATAGCAGCACAGCATTTCAATCGATCTGCTGGTGTTCCTCTCTGGGGCCAGGGGAAGCCTCACACGACAAGCAGTCGCTGTTGTTCCGAGGGAGAGAGGGGTGGGGTGAAAAGTCTAGTTGTCCCTCTGGTTTGTGCACGAATATCATCAGAGTCGAGAAAGAACTTGAACGCCGAAGATGACATGACGGGAAGTTCTTGCCTAATTTTGCAGGGTATCATTTAACATTTTTCCTCTAAGGAAAAAGACAAAGTTGATTACTTGGCGAGGAAAAAAATCGAAGAAAATCTAATTTAAGCCATGCATCCTGCGTAAAAATAACGCACGTGGCGAAACCCATACTTTGTTTGCGCTTATAACAGTGTTTTACTAAAGCAATTTCAGCTGTCGTTTGTAAACTTACGTAAGCCATATTCTGTCATTCTTCAACTTGTCCCTGCACTCCGAGGGGTTTTAGTCTGTTTTTAGAAGCTCCGACAAAGTCGCACGAAGCAAACGGTACAATTAAAGTTTGTTCGACCCAGTTCGACAGCAACATTTTTTTATTTCAGTCGTTGTCCTCCTTACTGCGTATTTGGCCAGCTTGTTCGCCGCTTGGATTCACTGGTTGGAATTCCACAGAGCGGACTGGAACCTCCTGCCGGGAGCGTTGTCGGCTGTCCTCGGCTTGCCAGACGTTGCCTGTGTGCCGAAGTGATAAACTGTTTCTGAAAGGGCTTCCAGAACAGAAAGTGCATTGCCCAAGAAGACCCTGCTGGCCATACACACATCCTGAGTCATGCATCATGGATGCTCCCTGTGCTTGCGAGAGGACCCGAATTTCTGCAGTTGTAACAGTCAGCTACCGGGAAATTATACTTACCCAAAGTGACGTGTCAGACCTACGCTGCTCTGCTGAAACCATTTTTTAAAAAAAACTTGAAAATCACATTCTGGACCCCCAAATTCTCAAAATATTATTTGCCGACATAAATTTATTTCCCCCTGGCTGTCAGGCGAAACCGATTAGGGTCAAACACTGCCTACAGACTCCCCGCGTCACAAATTTCGACCAGTCGCTGAACATCGACCGATTTAACTCTCTACATTCTGACCGTCTTCAGCTGATACTAGGATATTTATCGGATTGACCTACGATCGGATCTGTGTTCTGAATATTCTTCACACTGCTTTCAGACCCATTGAAATATTGCACCGGGTAGACGACAGATATATATCGTGCCAGCTGGCTCCCATTGCAATAGTTTGCGAGATCATTGAGTTGACCGCCATAATTAAAGCAACTTGTTTTCATATGGAAATTTACCTGCTGTGCAGGCAAAAACAAGAAGCGCTTCGTTAATCAGGTCATACTAGGGTGATTGATCGGAAAACGTCATTGCAATGTATACTCACACACGCTCACCATATAGCCCGAACGCCGAATCATTCCCTTGTTCTTTGATGTAAAGCTGTTTCCTACTTGAAACGACCCGCTTGTCTATTCAATAGACGAATTCTCTCTCTCTCTCTCTCTCTCTCTCTCTCTCTCTCTCTCTCTCTCTCGACTCTGTCCATCTCCCTGTGTAACCATTGCATCTTCTCTCGCCCTTCCATTCCCTCCCCCATTCGGTCCCACACATTCCCTCTCGCTTGCCCTCAATTACACGCATCCTTTCCCGCCTGTGTGAAAAGTTCAGATAACATCTGAACACACCAATTTAGAGTAAGAAAGCGAGGCTTCCATCTAGTCAAATGCCACGTTTGTCTCTTTTAGTGTCAAGATGAACTGTCCAGTAGGATTCATTTCCCACGGGTTTACGCCAAGAGGGGGGTTGGGCGAGTGGGTGGTAAAAGAAGGAGGAGGGTAAATTGAGTTCAGTGCAAAAGATGCCATACGATCTGGCATGAACAGCTGAACAAGACAGTTTTAGCCGGACTTTCGCTAAGGAAACAGCAAAGCTTGACGTTAGCTGATTTGTTAAGCGAAAGCTTAATTTAATTTTTAAAACAAAAACTGCCCCAGGAAGGACGATATTGTCAGCTGCGTGAAGGCGTCGTCTATCTTCGTCCCGCCCACGGAAATCTTCTGTGCTCTCTCCGGCCATACCTCTGCACCCTGTCTGAGAAAGAGGGAGGAGGGCTGGCTACTGTCCTTGCTGGAAACCTCCCCGGGTTCCATCGCTTCCGCACCCAATTTGTTTCGTGACGGGCGCTAACCCAAGCGCCAGAATAATTACGTCCCTTTGCACTTCAGTGAAGCTCTGCAAGGCGTGTGCATGGGGCGAGGTGGCAGTGGGGGTTGGTTTACAGCCTTTCTCCCTTCGGGATCCGAAGCTAGTTCTGTATGATACCGGTATCCCTTTCAGCTTCGGCCGACAACCCAATAATCAGCCTGACAGAAATTAGTTGCTCAGCTACCTTACTTGGATTTGACCTTGGACACAAAAACAGCCGTTGTGATTGCTGTGCTCTTTCGTCGTTATCAAAGTATGTCCGGCCCCGACAGAGACGTACAACCGAAATTCGATTAAAATTAACTGATTTTATTTAAATCAAAAACATCATCGCTATCTCTGGTTATGCCAGCATCAAAGCACTTGCGTAAAAAACCGCCCAGTTTTAGTAATCTCTCCTGTGAATTTCCGAACACCACACCTTTTGTCCTATTTCCTGCTCTGAATGACTGGTTTTATTTTACGTTAGGCATGATTTCTATCTGTTAAAAGTAGTAAAACTGTGGCAGGTCACACTGACATATCTGAACTCATTAAATGCTCCCAGAGGGAAAAATCAAAAAGTATAACGGTTTCGAACGAAGAACGCAAGTAGAGTTTTGTTAATGTCGGCATACACATATACTCTATCTTTATCCTAGTTTAAAAAAATATCACAACAGAACACTGAATAAAAATAAATCATAATGCTTTAATACTGTAATGACGACTTTTTGATCAGTCAAGGCAGAATTAAACACACTCTTGGTACGAGTTGGTTTTGCACGAACAGATTAATTTACTGGTACGTATGAATTGCCTGGACAAAACCTAAACGTTTCACGGTAGTTTGGTGGATATTTTCTTATATTTTCTTCCCTGCGATGGCTAGGACATTGATTAGCCGTAGGAGTGAGACTGTGCTGAGCGCATGCTGCATGTAAGACTAGAGCATCTGTATTCTATGATTTCTGTTTGTTATCAAAGCATGTTTGGCCCCAACAGAGACGTACACGTGAAATTTGATTATTTTTTTTAAATTAAACAATATGAGACTGATAAGGCGGGGGAGTTTAGGGACTGCTGTAGCTGTAACGTTGAGGGGAAGGGGGCCTGGCTGCTCACGCTAACTTAATGTGCTTGGGGTATGACGTCTCGTGGAGTCTCGTGACTCATGTTTTTGTTGGAAACTCGTCTGTCTACAGAGATGGTGCCTGACGAGGGCCGGGCCACTTTCTCCGACTGCAATTTCACCGCAGGGGAGTGCTTCTGGTACCCGGCTATCCATCCCGGTGTGCAGCAGGGATCTTCCCAGTGGCGAGCGAGCACCTTCCACAGCTACCCGGTACCCCATCTACCCGACACTCGTCTCTCAGGTAAGAAGGGTCCTCTGCTTGTTCCTCCGTCTCTCCTTCCTTCGCTTCGTCAGTCCATTCTGTTCATCTGTCGGTTGTGTCTTCTCATCCCTCTATCCCTCTTTTTTCTTCGCTTTCCCCTTTCCCTCTCTCCTTTTTTCTCTCTTTTTCCCCTTTCCGTCTCTCCTTTTCTTTCTCCTTTCCCCTTTCTGTCTCTCTCTCTATATATATATATGTATATCCTTTCCCTCCTCTCTTTCTCTATTAGCGAAACACTCAGCTTGTATACATATACATATATATACACACACCTTTAAGGCTGCTTAGACTGGTGGATGATTTGAGTCCTTACATAGCATTCCGGCCGTTTAAAACTAGTTTCATCTGGGTGCGCCCCTCGTGAAGTGGTGCGGCGTATCTGGAGCTGTGTAGAACTTAAATTTCGCACAATTATTTTCGGGAGCCCATCCGTGACGCTAGTTTACAATATGTCCTGAAAGCACGCTCGTGGGAGGGAGACGTTCAATATACAACATATGTGCACGATGTGCACAGCCCACGTTAACGACAAGCTCTCTCTCTCTCTCTCGTGGCGCACGCGAACACCTTCCACAGCTAACCGGTTCCGCACCTACCCAGCACTCCGTCTCTCCTTCCTTCAATCCGTCGGCCCATCCTGTTCATCTGTCGGTTGTGTCCTCGCCGTGATTTTGTATGGTCGCCGAAAACGGTTGGAAAAGGCGAGCTCCACGTGCACCCAGGAGAAAATAATTTCATCTAGATGGAAATGCAGCCAATCGCAGATAGCGATTTCGGCCACGTGAACCATTTCATCTAGGCCAAATAAACTTCCTTCTATGCGTTAATATTTACATCTACGCGTGATTCGTGGTCAATCCGATCATGCCTTTCATTGCACGGTGCCATTCCGTTTGAGAATTATTCTTGCGCGACCTGAAATGGCCGCCGACCCCAGACTTCCTTTGTAGTGACTTATTTACCAGACTAACGCTGCTGCTTGGTCGATAGACCTGCAGACGGAATTCTCAGACGAATGACGCCTAGGTGTAAGTAACTTCTCCTCGACTGAAGCTTATTTCACCTCAGTGAGATACCACAGCACGCGTGGCCACAGCCGCGATCTGCAGATGGCTGCAATACCATCTAATGGAAATTATTTTCTTCTTTGTGAAACTAGTTTTTCCTCTGTGTGTTTGACCGCTTGGGGCGGCCATACAGAACCACGCAGATCTCTTTCCCCCTCCCCACTTCCTCCACCCCTGCTCTGCTCTCTGTCTGTCTGTCTGTCTGTCTGTCTGTCTGTCTGTCTGTCTGTCTGTCTGTCTGTCTGTCTGTCTGTCTGTCTGTCTGTCTGTCTGTCTGTCTGTCTGGTGACTTGTCGTTTACGTGAGCTGTGCACATTGCATATGTTGCATTTTGAACGTCTTACTCCCTCCTATGAGCGTGCGTGGCCAGTCATAGTTTTGGTGGGGTTTCTCTTGGTGTGTGTGTGTGTGTCGGGGGCGGCGTGGGGGGGGGGTAGCTCTGGCCACCAACTTAGGCCCTATCACAGTGGGAATATGGAGGGATTGCGTCCTATTACGAAACTACGCACTAAAATATCCACCAGAGTGAAAGCTGCGGAGATGCAGCACAATATCTGGCGTATGGGCGCATGCAATATTCACAGCGTTTTTACTCCAGTACAGAATCCTTGGCCGATGCTGGATCCGAACCCGCAACCTCCACACACGCGATCCCTGTGAATGGGGAGAAAGCTGATGAGCTGAAGGTTAACATTTGCATTAACCATCAACTAAGGTTTCTAGCAGTTTGTCGTACCCCAGACTCCAGGCATGTACGTGAAGTAACTTTTTTTCTAACTCCGACAGGACCTTATGCTGTCGTCGAGCTTTCCTCAAGAGCGCGTGCGTCGTCCAGGTCGCACTATTTACGGAGTGTGAACTTCCCATCATGCGTCACAGCGAACGGAGAATGCAAGGTACAGTGTAGTAGAGTTGCCTCTCTGAGCTGGTTTCACCTGTGTGCGCGTGAAGGGGCATGGGGAGGGGGGACCTTAAGAATGTTCTTGGTCACTTAAGTGTGGATACAGGTATAAAGGGTAAACAAAATTCAGCGTTGTTCCCGGCGAATCGATATGGGGTCAACATTAAGCTGCGAAATATTGTCCTGCAATGAGCCCCTGTCCTAATTCCGGAGTGTGCATGCGCTCCTTTGAAGAGCCGGAAGCAAAGGTACACACGCAGCTCTGCGCTCTGACTACCATAGAGTGGTATATATATGGAATGCTGTCTAGGAGATCGGCGCGGAAAAGTGAAAAAAACTGTTCTTTTTCGCGCATCTTCCGGCAAGAAGACAAAATAACACAGTAGTTCGTGCTCGACCATTGTTTGCGGGGAAAAAAGTCAGATAAAAGTGGGAAAATACTTGTTTTCGTTAAATTGATCCCTTTTGCACTAGTTAATTCATAAACATGGATTAACAATTTTTTTAAAATATACGATCTCTGTTCCAAAAACAAAACTTTATGAAAACAGAAGGTGAAAGAAGCATGTATTTCTATTGCCGTACATTGAACTATGAAGATACCATTTTGATGACTGAATATCCCCTTGGACATAGATTGATAGGGGGGTTCAGTCTTTTTGTATTATCAAGACAAACATCATAGAAAAAAGGGTGGGGAAGGGAGGTGAAACTAGAAAAATGGTGGAGGGAGTAGGAGAAAATAAGACAGGACTCCGTGGTGACAACCGCTCTGGCTATATAAGCGATGTGTGTTTTTCTAAGTATTTGAGTGTTTGCTGCCTTCTTGAAGTGTTTCCTGTTGTGTGCGCTTTACGATGGGAAGAATGACTTGTTATGTCTATTACTTCAGTGATCCGTTGTTTGACAGGAAAAAAGACATTTCCAGATCTTTTTCGTCTTCCATGGGGAAGTCTCCTGCAGCTGTGCATCGCAGATTTCTTTGGGTGGGGCATAAACACCTTTTAAAATAGTCTAAATTTGTGACATTTCTTGTCAGGAGCTGCACCGAATGACCCTAGCTAAATCTGTAGACTTTGTTCCAGCGCTGCACATGGGCAGCAAGGCTTGTGCTATATAATACTTTAGCACGACGGGCTAACAACAGCAGACCGTCAAAATGCATTAAAGTTAGCTAAACACAGCGCTCGGAGTGTTGAAGAGGAGGTGGGATCAGTAGTAAACAAGATAATCATTGTGTTTACCCGGCTACAAATTCCCAGTCAATCTACAGTACACAAAAGCGACACTTTTGATCTGTCTGTCTGTCTGTCCGCTAGATGTAAAGCTTTTGCCTCCAGCCCTTTACTGTCTCCATCCCAGTATGTCTCTAAATAAATCCTTTTATGGACTAAACAGGTGTGACATCACTATTTCACTTGCACAAACATAACAAAATCATACGTTTTCCATGCTGCTTCCTCTCTTTATCTTCTGGGAGCAGATGTGGCATTGTGATTAGCAAAAACTATTGTTTTTATCAAATTACTTAACCAGAAGGCATGGCAGTTTATTTAATTCCCTTTAAACGCCATGTTGAATATACATAATTTTGGCGTCATTACAGCATGCTGCAGCAGCAGTTCTGTTGGCGAGTGAGCTTCGATTCTTTTGCTCCTGTTTTATCATCCAGAGATGGTGTCCGAAGTGGCAAACATCCAGTCTTTCAAACAAGTTGTCAAATCACGCTTGTTTAAACTGTATCTGGACTAACTGTTCCATTCCGTCTTTTCACGACTGGTAATCCCTCTGTACAGTAATGAGATTTTCTAGCCCATGTGTGTGTGTGTGTGCGCGCGCGTCCGTTCGTGTCTGTCCCGTTAGTGTCTCAAATTCTGTCACGAGGGGTGAGTCTGCCCCTTTCGAGGTCGGGTGCCGCAAAGTATAAATCCACATTACTTACACGCGCGCAGGTCCACATGCCCATACGCAGTGACACATACGCAAACATTCAAACAAACGTCTAAGCACACGCGCGCACACAAACGCAAACACACCCCTGCGCAAACACAAACACACACACACACACATTCGAGCACACACGGCCGGGAAACACACAAGTGCTCTCACACACGTTCGTCCGGATACCA
This sequence comes from Lanistes nyassanus, assembly GCA_004794575.1. Taxonomy (NCBI): domain Eukaryota; kingdom Metazoa; phylum Mollusca; class Gastropoda; order Architaenioglossa; family Ampullariidae; genus Lanistes; species Lanistes nyassanus. The sequence continues at coordinate 14,886 of SMGT01002125.1, read as the reverse complement.
GGGCATGTCAGTGACCTAAACACAAAACGTTCTCAGAAAAAAAATTTCCTTCTTCCACGTGACTGCGCTAAGTGAACTGTACCCCTACTTCCGTCTGGTATACCAAAAGCTCGATGTTAAGTATTCCGCTATTGGCTAGCCCGTTCATACCGAGAATTAGGAAAAGGTGCGATTGAGAACCGCCTGTTGTGAGGGGAAGTACAGATATGAATGCTCATGCAACCCATTCCTGGTGGGCTTTGATCATTCGAAGATCGGGGGATAATCTGAGGACATTTTTCGAATGCAGGCAGACCAGAGAAGAGAGAATTGAACGGAACATGTAAGTAGTACAGGGGTGAAATTTCTTTTCCTCTTTGTTGCCGCACGCCTGGGTCTTGAACGCTGTTCACGGCCCACAGCTAGCAAGTGCCCATGCGCGAAGAATTAAGACTGTGTCTAGAGAGCTTTGACTCTGACAAAGACGAGGAATTGATGAGGACCCCCACCCCCCACCCCCCCAAAAAAAACGAAACGTGAAACCAGCATCAGGGGAGAGAGAAAAAGAGTGTTTGCTGCCAGCCGATTCAGAAGCACTTGCTGGATGTGCTGGGCACATCCTCATTAGAAGCAGCCGACAGTTTCTCGGTGAAGGCAAGTCCTTTTCTTTCTTCAGCGTCGGGAGGGGGATGGAGGGCAGAAGTGTAAAATCTTTTGTGAAAAGACCCTTTTCGTAGGGTTTTTTTCCCTTGGGTTAATTGCGATGATCAGTGCCATCGACTATTCTGTAGACAGAAAACGACTCTCGGTATCTCCACGCTACAATGTTCGCACGCAAGCAGCTGAAAGATCGTTATGCCCATCTCACATGGTACGACTCAAGTTGAATGAAAACAGAAATGTTATGAGAGACAGTTCTCTACAGAAATGATTTTAACCAAGGTTAATACATTAGTACATTTCTATGTTCAGCTCTGCTACAGCGAAAAATATGTTTTGGCACAGTCTGGACGAAAATGACTCGTCTGCATCGTCCCTAACAGGAGACTCATTATCATAATCTATTTTGTTTGTCAAGGATTCCGCGTGTAATGTATTTGTTTATTGGTGGTAGGAGGTTGTTTTTTGAAGATAAACTTTCTATTCCTTAATGCTTGAACATACATATGAGCATTCTAGCGTGGCACCAAAATGTCATGAAACGTTTTAGAATCTCAAACATATTTAATCCTTGTCTTTTTTTCAAATCAAAAGTATTTCCACCATACCATCCCGGGATGTTGCCGTATGAGACCCCTTTTAAAGTATAAGCTGGCAGAAGCGCGACTCAGATACTCCGAAACATCGTCCTGAAATGTTGAGAGTGCTCTCTCTTTGGAGCTAAAATGTCGGGGAACAGGAGCATGAAAAAGCGCAGAAAAACTGGAGCCAATCAAAATACAGTCTTACGTAAAATATGCTAATCTCGTAGGGTCACCACTGAAAACCTTGCAGTTTCCTGGAAGATCTTTACTGCCTATCCCCTACTCCTAGCCCCCACCTTACGTGGTGAACATTTTGAAAAATGGAGTACTTCTAGCGTGGCTCTACAGTGCTGGGCGATGTCGCGACCGCTTTCACCTTTGAATTAATACGTTGGGCAACATTTTAAGATGGAGGGCACTTCCACAGTTTGATTAGATTTGAAATAAGGAGGTGCGCTTGCATGTCCACCTTGTTCTTCCAGCCAATGTTTAAAGCTTCCCTACTGTCTAGAATAAATAAGGTCAGGTTGCATGTTATAAATAGGCTGACACTACCAATGGCGTCTAAGCAAACTATGCTTTTTTGCCCATACGCCTTAAATTCTGTGCCTGACTTCTAAATACACAAATCTACTCCTACGTCACCCATTTCACCCAGAAAATTATGACCGTATGACGAAGTGCCTGGGTTTTGGTTTCACCTGTGTCTTGCCACTTTGTGTGTGATAGGTCCGATTCTTCTACTGCATCGTGAGCTCGGGGCTTCTGCACCTGGAGTTGCTGGAGTTGACTGAGAACAGCAGTGCAGTGCCGGAACGTGTCTGGACCTCCCCAAACAACACAGTTCGTACAAAGTGCATGTGGCGGAAAGAGTCTGTGCCCTTGAACAACAGGAACTTGAAAAGGTACGGCCATGGTGTATATTATACAAGTAGTAAATACCACACCCACAGCGCCAGGGCTGACAGAACTGAGCGCGATAGTGACCTTGACAGGTTTTCGAGATTGTCGATACAGCTGTTTGTCTAGGCCGCACATACATTTTCTGCACCCTTCTTTCGCTCTCCTATCCCGCCACGTTTCTCTCTCTCGCTCTTGTTTTGTTTCGTTTCTGTCGTGTGTGTATTTCTTCCTTCTTCCTCGGCTTTCTGTTTCATTTCTTTCAAATTATTCTTTCTTTCCCTTTTGACCTTCCATCTTTCAAGGATGATGGCGTATTTTGTCACCAAACCCCTATTTGATTACTGAATCGGGAATTAATGTTCTGCGATACAATATGTATGGGCGGCCTGTTGATCTGATTGCAGAAACCCAAACCTATTAAAAGAGTAGTTGCAGTGGCATTGGCATAATGCACAATAACACGCATGTGATAATGCACTTCGCCAACCTGAAGCGGACGTGTCAGCACACTGTGAATAAATAAACACGACACAAGTGAGGCTTGCTCACGCGTTGTAGCGCTATTCCTAAAGGATGGAAGGGAACCGCACTTCAAGGTTCATGAGCTCCACTCAGTGAGCCAACAATTCTTTGGATCCGGTCTGCACAAGAGAACATACATGCGTGAAACAAACAGTAGCAAACATTCATTCAAGTTGCGTGGAATGCAAACACTAAAAATTTCTCCCTGTTCAGCGTCAAGCTCCACGACACTGACTTAAAAATGCGACGGCGGTTGTGGGTACGAGATATGAAGTTAATAATGTTGATTGATCTTTATAATGCCATTCTCAGTTATTGGGGTCCCAGCCCTCGCTACGGTAACATGTTCCTCATAAATGTTGGTGTAATGCCCCCGTAGGCAAATGAAATGTCTCTTCATCTTCGTCTCAATTTTTTTTTGCTGCAAGCAAACACACCGAACTCATATTCGCGCAATGCGCGCACAAGCACAAGCACGCATGCAGGGAGGGTAGAGTGAAACAGCTGGGGGGTGAGCGAAAGGAAAGGGCGATCTCACTGTTACCACCATTTACATGCAGAAGATGTTCGTGACGTCTTGAGGCTGTTTGTACTTTTTTCCAGCTACCTTTTGCAGTTCTACTTCGAAAGCGGACCCGATAAGAATGACACTGCTGTCAGCCTGACCAACATCACTCTGACGTCAGAATGTTTCATCTCTCAAGGTATGATTTAATAATGATAGAATATTTTTCACTGGCCTCTAGCTTTCGTGGTCATTGCACCAGCATAAATATACAATCCATTGTTTTCTGTTTACAGGAAAGCTATCGCACGGTGACGCAAGCTGTCGATCAGTTATAGACTTTCACTTATTTCATCTTTTATAAGAATTTTCCGTGGAACTAATTTTTTATGCTTACGACACAAGTATCTGCTTAGCACTTTTTAACAATGATCAGCGTTTATGATAACTGGTCATTTTGTGTGGGTAGATGGCATAGAATAAGGGTGACTATAGTTCACATTTTGTATGTTTCCAAAGGACAGGAATTATCTGCTGTAGTATTTTACAATTATAGCGGAAGCCAAAAGTATACAAAGTCTACGTCTGTTTTGAGACTCCCAAGAAAATAAAACAGACTACGCTGGAAATGTTTTAAGAGGTTGCAGACTTAAACTGTTTATGTGTCGACTTTTGATCCCTTTTTTGTCGTCGAATGGGTCCCGAATGTAAAATACCGAAGGATAAGAAATTGATTTCCCAACCACGGATGTTTTCCTATGCTTATCACCAAGCCTCGGAAATTAACCTGAGGCCACTCGTGAATGAACAGACTCGCATCTTCGATGGGGGTTGTGGGGGTGGGAGGTTTCATAGGATACGTTTATCTTCCACTCCTGACCAGATGGAAGTCTGGACAGGCCGGCAGACGCGCAGGGAGGTGCGGGAGACATCAATGCGAAAAGATGCGGAATCACTCTGGTTATTGAAAAGGAATGTTTATCAAGTAGACATTCCGTGTCATTTATTCTCAACAGAGTAGGGGGAAACGGGAAAGTCCATGGTGGCAGATGTAGCATGACGTTTGTTTATCGGCGGCAGTCTTCTGGAAATTATTATATTTTAACCGTTTAGAATATTGACTGAGGTATAAAGTTGTTTTTGTCGGCAGTCCATGAAAGCATATCACTGACACACCAAGAAACTGGATGAAACCGTTTATGGCGATATAGGGGCCTGCTTCGCTGTACAGACTGCTGAGAGCAGGATCGAGCTGGGAGGAGGTAGGAAAGGAAAGATTTCCTGCCGCTACGGGCTTACCGATGTCCAGAACTCCTCCCTCCTTGGCGATGGAGTCGCTAGCCACGTGATGTTTGTCAGCTCCTGGACGGCGGGGGCTCGCCCGTGCAATCAAGATTCCGCTTTGGCCCGTACGACCTCTGTTTATGAACAGTGGCTAGCGTTCATAAGCCCTACTGGCAGTCCTGCAGATTACTTGTAGCTGATGTTGCTGAAGGGATGTCACAAGAAGGCTAGAGTCTTTGCTTCTGAACGCGTGTTGCCGTCTTACATCCCTTTTGGTATAATAGGTACGAATGTATTTTGTTGGACTGCCCCTAGCACCCACGAAAGCCAGTTCACTAGCTAGATGGAAAAACTGCTGTCCTGTAACTACGTCCTGACGTTTGTAGAGACGAAACAGCGCTGGTGGGAAATATCCCAGGTCTACCCTGGACTGCATCTTACTCCCTGCAGCCCGTGCCCAAGTATCTGTTTTCTCATAGTGCATTGGGTCGTCAGTGTCAGTGTCAGTGTCAGGGTCAGTGTCAGGGTCAGTGCCGCAAGACAAGGCCAAGAATCCGCTGATAGACTGTCCTTGCCGACAGTTACTTGTCACGTTCATCAGCATCATCTACGCGCGTAGTTCACAAACATCACCAACACATAGAATTTATTTAGTTAGCTATGTGTATTTTAAAACCGGCAATACTGACACTTTTGCGAGCCCTGTCCATGAATGTGGGCAAGCTGACGCACGTGAGGAGACCTTTACAAAGCAGTGAGGGAGAATATAGGCTGTATTTACGCTTTTATATTGATTCAGCTTTTAGCCAGACCTTTCTCCTTCAAAGAGTAAGCGATTTTCTTTAGTGTGCGATGAAAAGAGTCGACCATTACGAATGTAAATTGTCAAGTATTTTGTTCTGAAGAGGGACTGGACCAGTACAGGTGACAAAGCGTCTGTTTTGACTGCTTCCTGTGTGGGTTTCAGTGAAATTTACCGAGTGCGGCGCAGAGGGACCGACCGGCCCCACCCAACAGATGTGCGACGACGTCTACGGACCTGCCGCGGAAGTACGCGTGATAGAACACGGCGCATGGCAAGGGGCGCAACTCTGGACGGTCCCTCACACCTCCACATACAGGTAGATACGTTCGTTAAATCGAAAGGCTGTAAAGACCAAAGGCCGAGTAGTCAAGGGGGCGGAATCTTTGATATAGTATTTTGTGTGATTCGTTACAATTTCCATCTGTTGGTTTATTAAGACATGCACTGATGATGACAAATAAGAGAGGAATGTCTGTGTCATGCACATAACAGGATTCAGAAACGGTTTGCTTTCAAAAATATCGCATGCGCACGATCTAGCACACGGGTGGCATAAAGGGCCCCCTATAGATACGTCGACCTTGTCATTCTTGGACTAGCGGTGGGGATCTGGGGAGGCTCGTATCAGCACTTCTGGCTGTGAGAGAGATCGTAAGGGCAGTTATGCTCGATCAGTTTGCGTGCATCTCTACCTGTAGAGAGGGGCTGCGTGGCTAGAACGCTGGCCCCCGAATCCAAAGACGATAGACGCGCGTGCGCTGCACCACACTTCCCCCAGTTGACTCGGCTGAGAATAGGCATCTGACCCAGGGACCAGGGAAGGTAATTGGGAATGAAAGGGAGAGAATCCACGGCGCCCTCTCGGTGCTGGCCGAAAGAAAAGTGAACTGTGCTCATGTGCATTTACATGTACAGCGGCGGACGTTACGCAACACAGAAAAGTGTTGGTAAAACAGGTCACAAGGCACATTTGTTTACCTCTGAATAGGAAGCTGGAACGCTCATGCAGCCCCTTGTCAGACCTGGTTTCTATGATCGTCTGTACCACGGCTTTAGTAGCGAGAAAGGGAAGGGATCCTGAAGGGATTTCTAACTCGTGGACAAGAGATACAAACGGCATGAAATCCAGGTCTTGACCGTAGTCTTTGGTCGAATAGATTTGGCCAGAAACTAGTATCTTTAGTTAGCTAGAAATTCTAGGATGCCATGTGAAATAACTTTCGGCTAAGTGAGATATTGATTGATGGATTGATTGGTTGGTTGGTTGGTTGGTTGGTTGGTTGGTTGGTTGGTTGGTTGGTTGGTTGGTTGGTTGGTTGATTGTGTCGGGCAGACTGGAAGCGGTGGGGGGACGAGGCGGCGAGGGATGGGGGAATTTCGACTCCCTGACGAACAGCGCAGTGGGAGTACAGGGCCAGGCAGAGCTACAGGAAGGAGACCAGATCATGGTCATCGTCGGACAAGCTGGAGTGGACAGCTGCCAGGTACCTACCTCGTCAGTCATGACGACAACGACGACGCTGATAACTGTAGCGATGATCGTCTTAACTTTACTGGGGACGATTTTTTTTAAAAGGAGAGGAAACCCTTCAAATTTGGTTTGGTTAAGTGTAATGAACGGAGATGTATTTCCATGTCGGGGTGAGCACGTATAACCGCTTCAGTAGAACTGACACACGTTGTTTGTTCTTAGAAACAGAAAGACGGGAAAACACATTCGCTCTAGCTTGACACGTTTTCTGAACTATGAAAACTACGAGTCGCACAGATCGCGTTTGACTTGTTTTGATTCAGACGTCGTTTGTTGAAAGTTATTCCACATTTTGTGCAGGGGTGCAATGGTGCACTGCCGGACTCGTCGGGTACGGCCACTGGAGTCAACAACTCGAGGGTGGATTCCCCAAGGATTGGTGGTGGAGGGGGTGGTGCTACATTTGTTTACCTGGTAGTTTTGTATTTCTTTCCTTGGCTGTGTGTGTGTGTGGGCGGGGGAATGAGGATGTGAACTTCAGCATATTTGTTCCTTGATTTTGTGTACCGAGTTTTTATCGCTTCCCACAGCAAGATGAAGTGGGGGGTGGGGTGGAGCTACATTTGTTTACCTGGTAGTTTTGTATTTCTTTCCTTGGCTGTGTGTGAAGGGGGGGGGGGGGGGGAGTTGAG
>SMGT01002124.1:89078-102426 GCA_004794575.1 Lanistes nyassanus | reverse complement strand
TGTGTGTGTGTGTGTGTAGTACATATGTAGAACGTGTGTAGTATGTATGTATTTAGTATGTATGTGGGTATGTATGCATGTATTTACAGTAAGGTTGCACTTATTCAGAAATATATTTATCTGGAATTCACGTCAACTAAAAACAAGAAATCAGAAAAAGACAGAGTATCGAAATCTGTGTTTGCGTTTGTGCGTGTGCACCTGCGTGCGTGTGTGCGTGCAACCGTGTGTCTGCACGTAAATTTCACGATCAGCTGAACAGAAGAAGTACAGGAGGGGGAAGGAGGGTCGAAGCATCCAATACACATTGTTTACGCTCCTTTTAAATCGCACGGGAATAACATGTGAAAACTGACAAACCCCTGAACAACAAACAACGTCATGAAATCGATATGAATTGAGATATCTACTGTTGATGTTAGCTTTGCATTTCCGGTGCTTGTTTATCTGCATCTCTTTAAGTCAGCAGTTTGCAGCATGGTTGCGACAACACGGTGATGTAGTTAGTTTGTTTCTAGGTTACAACGTCATCAAGGACGCTCTGGTCAAACACGCTGAAATGTTCTCCGACAGACTTCACTTTCAGATTTTGACAGTCTTAAGTACAAATGGAACGAGTAGTTATGAGAGGGGGAAAGAGTTTGTAATCCACAGTAGCATAGTCGAGCGAGAATTACTGTTAGATTCTAAATTTTCGTAACAGCAGTTTGCTGCTAGAAAGGACTGAAGTAAAGAGAAGGTGAATATTCTGACCGCGCAGTCCTAAGGCGGAAATAGTTGTGAACGGCACACTTCTTCAACCAGTGCGCAAGCCGAAGCATCTCTGCCCACTAGTGTGGAACATCATCACGTGAAAAATATTGTGTTTATGAGGTGTTTGGAGAGAACGAGCGCGAGACAGGGTGTATTTGCGTGTGTTGTAATCATTGATACAGGTGAGCGTGCACCCACTACAACTGATAATCGAACACTCTCGTGCGCAGCAAGAGACCAAACTGCACCGACCTGATCTGGACGTAGCATATAAACGCTTGGCACCTGTTGGCATGTGCTGATCACGCAGTAGAATATTTTAACATTCTGTGCAAGATGCAAAGTGGGGTTTTCCCAGCATAGTTAGCTCTTCTTGTGCTGTTGGGTGCACCAATCGACAAAGGAAAGCTGCAAGAATTTTTATCGGTAAGTACGCAGTAATTGTGTAATATTCATGCGAAATTTGAATTGCAATTCTCTTCATTGGTAAAGGAATATGGATAAGTCGGACTGTATTACTCATTACTACTAGTGGTACTACTAACGCTGCTATTACTTTATACTATATATTTCATTTACGTTAAGATATTTCTGTGAAAAGATCGTTATGCAAACATTAGTAATAGTGCTATTAGTATAACTAGTATAATACATATTTTGGAGTTCAGTAGGTAGGGGCCACCTCGGTGGTCTAGTGGCAGCACGTAAACTTTGTCAAAGCAACACCGTCCTGATATGCACATAGTTTGGGGCTGGACGTTAAGCACCAATTCCCCCCTCCCCTCAGTAGGTAGTTTAGAAATTGCTTAACAGTCAGGAAAGAAATGTCTATGGCAAATTATATTATTGCGTAGTCCCTCAGTTTTGTAAAAATCAAGAAAGTTAATAGCTATGACCTAATTCTCAGTCACACTTACAGCAGGGCTGAGTTTGGGTCATTCGCAGTACCATTCATTTTCTTATATTTAGCGAGGTTTTTTAATACACGTACGTCAGCGGTATTGTATCTACTTCAGATATTTTTATTCAGTTGATAGCTTACCTGAATGATAAAAACATGTGTGCATACATATTTATATCATTTTGTTATATTATGTAGATTTTACTGTCTGCAGGCAGTATTCAGATTGACCAAACGTTCATCATGCTGATTTGAAGACATTATTGGAGTTTTGTCATACACTTATGATCAAGAAGACAGCTGTTTAAAAATAAATATTTATAAGCGGCGTGATGAGTGTTTGAGAGTGTGTATGCACATGTATGTGAAAGAAATGTATACTGACGCAATAAAATTTATCAGCACTCACTACCCATCAGGAACATTCACTATACCATCTTAAGTTAGTTTAAGCTTCATGATTTAATGAGTTCTCTTCAGATTGAACATGACAATTGCAACATAAAGAAATGCGGAAGAGTTCCTTGTTTTAAAAGAATTTGTTTTTGTCTTACGAATCATTTAAATCCAATAAGAAAATACATTTGGTGAAGGGAGAAGTGGGTTTGTTTTCAAAAACAATTCATGGTTTGTCAGTTACTGTAAGATCAAGACTAATATCAAAATGTTTAAAGTTTGTTGTCTCATTGAAAACGATCTTCAGTGTGGATCGAGGGAACAGCTTGGGTTATGCTTACTTCGCTTTTCTTCCCTTGTCGCTGTTCTCTAGCTGGTTTTTCTGCACCTTCTGCATGGCCTTTGTACGAACAACATGAGGCTTGAGAAAATAAAACGAACACAATAGTCCCAGTATACAATGGTCCCAATTTACAATGGTCCCAGTATATGCACTTACACCCACACGCACACATGCACGTAATTATGCACGCATGCTCCCCAAATCATGATAAGCTTCAAAACTCTAACGATAGTCTATGAAGAAACAGACAGGAGTGGTTTCGATTTTTATGCCTTTCTCCACAGACTACAGTTTTATTCTTACTACTGCATGTTTAAAAAGTGCTACGAACTTATCGTCCTGATATGCACCTAATTTGCGGCGGGACTTAAAGCAACAAACACTCACTATGAACTTACAATTCGAAATTTGTCATCCTGCCATCCAAATATATTATTCCCCTATCACCATACATTGGAAACATCGACATTAACAACAACAGCGTCAGCAGTATCATCGTGGAAATTTCCTTTCTAAGGGAAACCAAATAAGTTTTCCCTTTTCCAAGCACATTGTAACAGGATCTGTTTTTTTTCTCCGGATCATTAAGTTTTACATTCAGTTTTTTGCACCGTGCGCCGAACTCGACTGGCAAAAGCATTTCAACGTCAGAGAGAAGAACGGCAGAGGATAGGCCCTGTTCATTCAGAATCCTAAAATACTGCTTGAGGTAAGAGAAGCTGATGTTTCGAGGTTTTAGCGTGTTCAGCATGTTGATAACTAATTCATGAATTTATTTGTTTACTTGTTTGTTGTTTTATTGTTCTTGTGCATGCAGGCACAAGGTAAACGTGTCAACATTTGGGTAATTTCTGTTATTTATATACACAGAAAAGATCTTGAAAAGTACAGTTGCTGAACAGGTTTTATGGTGGAAGAATTGACTGTCTTATTATTTGATGCTATGACTAAGATTAAGCGAGTTGGATTGACATCTACATTGTCGTATTGTATGTTAAATGGACAAACTTGCCTTATACTTGTCAGATTGGATAATTCTATGCACGTATGAGATCTGTGTCAAGCTTACTGGTTCAAATCCAGGTGTGGCAAAGGATTATTTCCTGGAGGTGCACATTGTCCAAATTCCATGCGGCCATCTCCCCGCACATTAAACTGCCTGTCCGCACTGGGCATCTTACTGCTGCCATCAGTCTGGTGGTTCTTTCAGTGCATAGCTTAGTAATAGGACCCCATCCCCCCTCCCATAGTGCGAAATCGCCGCCAGGTGGAAGCACTGTCGCTCTAAATAACCAACCATCTGTGTCACGCTGAAGAAGTTGTAATGGCCAGGGGGGATTATTGGGTCAGTGCCTGGGTACGGGCGTACATATCAGTTTGAGCCCCCGAGCTGTTTTCTATTTCCAGAGTACTTTCTGGATGGTTGATTTTGACATAGGCTGGCGTCCGGGTGTCGTGTAGATCCGTTTGATAGGAGGATCCGCAGGTAGAGATTGGATCTTGTAGTAGTAGCTTGCTGCTCTCTCCTTAACTATTAGTTTTATAAGTTTTTGCCCCGTGTCTCTCACCACTGCTACTTTTGAGGTGCTCATGGGTACTTTTAGCCCTACTTTTAATGCTCTAGTCTGCACAGATTATTGTTACGAGGCTTGGACTAAACTGAAGTAAGAGGGGACCTGCATACAACAACCTTGGCAATACGTGGGCTTGGTAGACGTTTAATAGCGCCTTTGGATTTGAACCCCAACTGTTTCCTATGACTGTTGTCATAAGGTTTTGTCACACACCACTGGGTCACTCCATCTCACTCTCACCAAGCAACAACGGGCGTGTGGGGCGTGTTCGTCTTGCGTACGACTCCTCACAAACACAAACACAAGACACGAACTCTTTTCCTAAAAGGACCCGGCCTTATTTATAAAACTACACGCTCGCACTCGGTTATTTTTGTAGGAGTGTCTATTTTGTGCAACTGATAGAAATGCATAATCAAAAAAACATTATGTGCATTTATAAACGTGTGTTAATATCCAAATTATCTTTTAAGGCGGTTGTTGAGGCTATTTTGCAGGTGCAGAATTAGCCTACAGATACGCATTCAAAGACATCAGCACCAATGCAAAAGTGCACATTTGCATGTATATTCGCCCGGTCATAATAGGCGCTTACAGCTAGCTGATCCGTTTGAGGATATGAAAATTCTCAAGGCACAATGCACAACGCACAAATGTTGTCACTAGAGTTGTCTGTGCTGTCATCATCCCTGTTCGTGGTTATAAGCAACCACAAACTGTTATACACAAGCTAATGAAAAATACCGTGTGTTTATTTTTGTTAACAGATTTTTGCAGGCAAAAATATTCAGGACGATGTCCGGAACAGAGCTTCTGCCAGAGACGACAACCATCTTGTTGTTGATCGTCGTGGCGTTGGTCTCGCTGTGGTGGTTGTCAACACGACGTCCGGTAGGTGTGCCTCCAGGACCTGGATTTGCACTTCCGCTACTGGGTCACCTGTACCTTTTCAAGTCAAACCCTCGGGCGAAGTTCGCAGCATGGCGGAAACAGTACGGTGACGTGTTCAGTGTTTACGTGGGCAGTCAACTGGTGGTGGTGCTCAACGGGTATCACGTCATCAAGGAAGCGCTGGTCAAACACGCCGACGTTTTCTCCAACAGACCTCCCTTCCATGTCTTTGAACGCCTTAAAAGCAAAGGTTTATGAATATGTTTTACACATTTAAATAATTATAACTATTAAGTTTATAATACCTTCCTTCTTACAGTCGTAGTATAAGGGACTGAAGAACTGAGGCCAAACAAAACTGGCAGGTGTTCGGTAGGCGGTATGGGTACCCTTATCACGGCAATTGCTAGTCTAGACTCCGGGTGTTAAGCGGTGAACACAAAGTTCGAGACAAGACTGAAGACTCGGGAATGCAGGATGAAGACCGAAAACTGAAAACCCTATAAAAGTTTACCGCTCAGCTAGGATATCTTTCAAAATAGTAAACACAAAAAGCAAGGAACCCGATTGCCGAGTGACAAAAACTGGATTAGGTTACCTTTTGGCCAAGGCAAAAAGGTCTCGATGAGGCAGACTCAAAAAAATAACACCTGTACAGAGGTGCCAGGACGTCTGTTATGTGTTGTGTTGCCGTACGTTAGAGCCATACGGAGGATATAAGCTCTGTTCAAAATGAATTTCCTATACGAGTATTCAGGCTCCAGAGAAGAACTTACGAAAGCTCGGCTTTCCTATACTCCGTGGTCACTGGAGGTTCAGATTATAGAACTCATGGGAAGCATAAAATTCACCTAAAACATCAGATAAAATAACTTTTACGAGAACAAAACAATAGGAGTAAACAAGAATCAGTACCCATCCAATACCAGGGAGATGAGGGTGGGGTTTCCCACGCGTGGGAAAACCGCGTGTGCAAGGGCATTGAGAAAAAGAGAACCACGGGACACAGGGAACAAACAAAATTACAAAAACATTCGCCACAGACGGGATGGGCTCAGGCTGTGCACAATCACCGCAAGATGGAAGCATATTTTTCCCAAAAACGAGGGTGGGGGAAAGGGGGCTGAAAAGCTCGGTAAAGTTGTGGACTAGCGTGTGGAAGGATACTGGTTCGAATCGAAGAGTGACCAAGGGGTATGTCCTGGGGTTAAAAATTGTGCAGACTGCATGGCCGTCTTACTGCGCCATCAGTTTGGTGGTTCTTTCATTACATAGCTTAGTAATAGGGCCTCGTTCACTCACAGTGGGAAATCACTGCTAGGTGGTAGCATGTTCGTCGCGCTAGCATCACATACCTCCCTACCGAAGAGGGAGACACTTCCAGAGTACATATTTCCAACAAAAAAAGGGATACCAAATTTCTCCACGCAAGAGGCCAGCATACGAAAGGGCAGTGGCCTGTAGTCAGCGTCAGCGCAGGGCAATGCGGCAGACCAGTTGTAGAAGTCTATCTCTCTGAATGTTGGGATCCGGTGTCCGCTTGTGGAGAAAGGAGATTGATAAGATAAAGATTCGGCAGCGTCCTAGCAATCGTTTGCTGCGATTTGTTACACGGTATGTCACATTTCTGTTTTCTTTTCTTCAGGTATTGTCTACAGTTCCGGACCTGCATGGAAAGCTCAAAGGAAGACGGCTATAGAAATCTTGCGAGCGTTCGGCATGGGTAAGAACATCCTGGCTAAAAAGATCCAGGAAGAGGTCGAGGAGTATGTCAAGGCCATCGCCGAGAAGAAAGGTCAACTACAGGACATGACCCGATTGACGCAGATCAGCGTGTCCAATAACATCTGTTCCATTGTCTTCGGCAAACGTTTTAAGTATGATGACCCAGTTTTCAATCGACACATGAAGTCTATGGAAGAAATTACTCAAGGTATTGCAACAGCAGCTCTGATGCAGATATTTCCATGGTTACGATTCTTTCCTGCGGATCCGTTTGGCGTCCGGAAACTGTACGAGAATATTAACATGATGTTGGATACAATCACGAAAAAGTTCATTGACCGTCACATTGATGAGTATGATGAGAGTTTCGTGAACGATTTTATCAGCGCCTACATCCGGGAGACACGAAGAGAACAGCAGAAGTTTTCGACTGAGTTCATCAATGGTGAATGTCACCTTATGATGTATATTACATATCATTATTAATGCATTTATTTCTTTGCTGTCCGACTAATTTTTAAGACTTAGTAGTAACCTCTTCCCCCATCGGAAGTATCATTACTTATTCTGTCACTCTTCCTCGTTTATCATCTTTATTATGTGCATGTATGTGTAAATATGTTCACCTAGCTGACAGTCGGTACCTAACCCCATGGGTAATGGAAGGTGAGGCAGTGAGGTAGAGGAGTTCGCAGATGCCTGCCCACAGAAACGTTGTGGTCTTATACACTCCTACATCTCTATACCTACAATCTAGTAGCGATCATAGAATATCACTTACATTTGTTATTGAGTTTGTGGTGGGGAGGGGATAGAAAAGCAGCTCCGATGATTACTCCAGACATTCACAGAAGGTATCTCAAAAGAATCTACAAGAACTAAGCCTGATATCAATTAAACGACTGAACGCTATCTTTTCAGTTTCATTCTCACAGTTTGTCTCCGTTTAGAGGTGAACTTGCGGAGTGTAGTCCTGGAACTGTTTGTGACGGGAACAGAGACGGCCGCTGCAATCATCCGCTGGACAGTCGCCTACTTCCTTCACCACCCTGACGTCCAGGACAAATGTTTCGAGGAAATCCACAGAGTTGTCGGTACTGAGCGAGCAACCAGCATTCACGACAGGCCCCAGCTAGTGTATCTGGAAGCCACCATCATGGAAGTCCTGCGTCACGCCAACGTCATTCCTTTCATAAGGCGCTTCACTGCCGATGATGTGGAACTCAGCGGATGGTTCATTCCAAAGAGCACCAAGGTCATTGTAAACATTCACTCTGTTCTGCACTCGCGAGAGACGTGGGCGGATCCCGACAAGTTCCGTCCCGAGAGGTTCATCGGACAAGATGGTGGACTGATTCACTTTGAGGAACATATTCCGTTTTTGATTGGTAGGCTGGTTTTATAAATGAACTCTATGTGTTACTGGATATTTTATAGACTTTTAAAAAATATTTGTATTAAGTCCTGTTTCTGCTAGAATAAGACCTTTCCGGTACACGTTCTCATGTGTTAGTATAAGGGGTACGGATGAAGGTCGAGGTCACGCCCAGTCACAGTCAAGAGAAGACTTCAAACGAGCGCTACAATTCGCTAGAAAAATACTGGAATTGGTGTAACTGTTGGATTATCAAGACTAACAGTTGAAAAGTCTGTAAAAGGTGGTAAACTGACATGAATGCTGCACCATATGGAATCCAAGGTTTTATTTTGCCCGCAGTTATATACTGCCATGTACATTCCGACTGCTTTATTTAAAAGTGTCAGTCACAAACCACACAATACTGTTAGACAAGGTAAATAACACATATTAACCACGAGGCTGGTAACGAGAAATCTGGTGGGGTTAATATTTTTTAAATGATCGTTTTCCAAGAGTAATTGTTTTATTTCATCATTGTCGTCGTTGTGGATATATTTTCCTCTTTTTCTCCTTCTCCTCGTTTTCTTTAGTTTCACACTTTATCTTCATCATTTTTTGTATTTTCAGTTTTCAAAACTTCGTTTTCAAATAAATTCATTTGTTCAGAAACTATTCGTGGAATAAGAATGACAAAAGTAGCAGTCGAATGAACATTTGAAAGGTATTGGATGTGCTCACATTTGCTAACTTACTTTTTCTTTTTGGAATCTTTGTCATCGTGACTTTTTTTCTAGGACGACGAGCGTGTTTAGGCGAGGGTTTGGCGAGGATGGAGCTGTTTCTGTACCTGTCCGCCATGATTCAGCGTTTCCACTTCCTGCCACCGGAAACTGGAGAGCTGCCATCTTTGACTGGAAAGCTTGGCATTGTGGATGTTCCACGAGGTTATTTTGTGCGTGCTGTTGTAAGAGAGTGACGTAATTTCCTTTTACAGTAGTCATGTGGTTTCTTTTCCAAAATTTTAAGCTTCTGCTTTTAGTTTCATTTGTTTAGGTATATGCTGTGGGGAAGGACTTTTTAGCTGCGTTTACAAAGTACAATACAGTACAATAAATCCAAGCATCTAAAAGATTATTGATTTTGAAAAACAACCTGTACAGCAAACTGGTAAAGAAAAGGCAAGACATTGTCAATATGGATATAACATGCTGTGGCAATAGAGAGATTATAAAAGCAATAAATTTGCATACATTTTTAAAGCCTTCTTGATTTATTATTCATGAGTGGTTGTTTTTAAAAACTTGTGGGCATTTGACCCGCTTGTGAAATAAGCAGATTTTGCGGTCTTGTAACACTGGGTGATTGCACGAAAACAAATTAACCTACTTTTTCCGAAAGAGAAAATCCAAATACGCCTAATCAATTTGCCATTAAGCACAGAAGTTGGTGTGGTATTTTTCACACCACTCGGTCACTGTACCTTACTCTCACTTAGCAACAAGGGCGTGTGGGGTGTGTGGGGTGTATGGGGCGTGTGGGACGTGTGGGGCGCGTGGGGCGTGCTCGTCTTGGTTACGACTCCTCACAACACAAACACAAGACACGAGGTAACAGGTATTCAGCAGCCGAGACACAACTAAATATCTCTCACTTGCGGGGATCTCTCTCTCTCTCTCTCCTCCACACTCTAGCGGCAACAACTTCTAAGCTGTCCCAGCTGAATCTGTCAGGGAGAACACATGGCACGTGCACTGACGTAGCAGCTGCCGTGTAACAGTCCGCAGCTAGCCGAACATATTCGATCACTGGGGGTTCAGACACTTCACCAGGAGTTGCTGACTTTAACTAGCCTCGAAAACACACAGAAAGAAAACCCCCAGGCGCACACATTACTATAGTATTCAGAGCTTGTGCAAAATAAACATGGGTTACAAAATAGAAAAAAAACTCCCATGGAGTGGCTTGGCCTACCTCCCGTCTGGGCAGAAGGTTTTACACACAAAAACCAGGCCGATTGTCCTTTAGCCTACCAGTGCAGATGAAGGGTTTTGTACCGTGTCTCGGCACTCGTAGTATTACTCCGTCCTTCTCTCGCTACGGCACTGTCCTTCGTGCCGTCTGCACTGTTCTATCATCGTCGACAGTCCACTAACATTCAAACTTAGCGCGTCTTTCCCAAACCCTCGGGTTGACCGACGCTCAGCTTTCTAAATTTAGCTCTTCGTCATCGCGTAGTCCAACTGGCGTACTCACTAACGCGTCTGTTGTTATATGGCACGTTTCCGTGACAAATACAAATTTGCTCAGGAAAGTTAAACTCCTGTGCATGTTCTGTGACGGACAGCTTTAAGTCATTTCTTAAAAAATGGAAAAGATATGGATGACATATTGGCGAATACAGACATTACAATTTTTTTAAATATAGCTCATGCTGAGTTTAAACGCAGAACTTTGATTTCTGGTACATTTCTTTAATAACAGAGAGTACTATGCCATTTATTCCATCTTTCAACATTTTCTGGCAGTTGCTTGTTGTAGAAAGCTTAATTGTTTGTAAGGTCTAGAATAGCTCTTTTTATTCTCTAAATAAATTTCAATCAAGCAATGTAGGGTAAAATATTACCTGCAGTTGAATTTCCCTTCCTAAAGCCAGTTTGCTGCCGCCCTGGTCACTGTCCTATATATTCTTGTATTAAGAATACTGGTGAAAAGATTTCCCACTCAGCTTAAAAGTTATACCTCTATAGTCATCAACATTCAGCGACGCCTGTACTTTTACCTTTCCAGAACTATAGGACTGGTTGGCCCGGTGTCAGTATAATGTGACTGGGTGGGACTGAAGCCCGTGCTGCGACATCAGTCCCACGTGTGGCAACACGTAAACTTTGTCGAAGCAACACCGTCCTGATATGCACATAGTTTGCGATGGGACGTTCAGCAAGAGACGCCCAAACAAATCGACAATTTCTTCGTTTGACCTGGTTTAATGTAAGGATGGTTGTATAATATTCTCATGATTTGCCTGAATGCTGATGGTGAGCAGTTTTCACCCCTGGCTGTAAATGGAGTACGGTAAAACAACAATTGCAGGTGTCTGTGATAGTGCACGGTTGATTATTTCCCCCGCAAAGCATATACTGTTCAAAATCAAATAGATATATTCCGTACTCTGTCTTCACAGCCATAGTTTGTTAATGCCACCCCTTTGAAAAGTCTGTTGTGACGTAACTTCCTCCAAGTACCTTATCCCCGCAAGGCAGCACAACCGAGAGCACACCTGCAGGTGCCAACCTGACGGTGATGGCTATATCGACGAAGTTTCGTGTACTGTGTGACATCAAGACTTCAGCGGTAGTGACTTGTTTACAATAGAAAGTTGGTACCCAGTCTCTAACCCCAACCCTCCCCCTTACACCTCGCCTACCTCCACCCTCATCACCATTCCTACCCCCACGCCAAACAAAGTAAACAAAAAAGGGGGATGAAAATAGAGGAATCGAACCACCGTTTTTTTGGCTGCTTGACCCATAATTTTACCACATGACTATCCTCAACGACGGCAGATTGTAGTCCGCAATTTCAGTGACGTCACAGTACAATACACGAAACCTCGTCGATTTAGCCATCAACTGCACCTGACACCCCTACGATGGTTATTGGTTTAACCCCCGCTGTGCACGGGACTTACCAGAACATAATGACGACACCTGTTCTTACCTCAAGAATGCCCACCTCCTCAGTGCATTCACCCCTAACCCAGGCAATCATACGAAGGCTGAGCACTTATGACTAGGAAGTGTGAACGAGGGTTCTGAGGCGTAAACATGGGGATTAAACGCTTGACACGAACGACGACCTAGAAATGGGTTACACCTACAGCCCATGAGACAATTTTTTTGTGTGTCTAGGGTAGAACTATGACTATGGTTCAGCTATCATCAGTTGCACAATCAGGGACGCAGGTACGAGCACATACAAGCATTCAAAGATCCTTGTACCAGTGCAGATAAGCGCACACTCGTACCTACACTTACTCTGAGGTTTCACACATCCTCGCTGCGGAACCGGAAGTACCAAAAAAATCAATTAACGTTTGATTTCTCGATGTCTGGAAGATTCTTATAACTAATGAACTTATCGACGAAAATGCGGAGTGAAAAAAAAACAAATTACTCAACATCCTGCAGTGCTGTACTGTTTAGGTCTAGACGGGGAAGTGGGTGTGGGGGAAGGGTTTGATTACTGGTCCGTGAAGGAGACTCGTGTGTACAAAAACTAAAAGGCAAGGTGAAACGAAAGGTGTAGGCAGTACTAGAGTGGTTTAAGTAATAGGTGCTATATATAGTTTGGTAACTGATATGTAACGTATATAGATTGGTAACTGATAGGTGCTATATATAGTTTGACACATAATTCTGAACAAGTTGAGTCATTGGCGTATCTGAATAGATTTCATCGTCGAGGCGGAAGGTAGTCAACTCATAGACTGAACGCTAGTACTCTGCACTGCCGGAAGAACTGCGTTCCACAGAATTATTAGAAAAGGTATGGTGTGGTGTGGGATAAGATGGATGGCCAATGTGTTATAGACTGAAGGATCTTACAGACTGTTTTTAAGCCTTTCCTAATCGGGTTAGGGTTGCATCTTAGCTCACAAAACGCGGGCTATGTGTATATAGGTCCACTTTGAGCGAACTACAACGAACTTTCGTCAAGTTATGAAAGGCACTTAATCCGATCGTCATTCTATTTGAGGACATGAGAAAAATAACTCTCAAGGCTAGGGGATAATATTCACCGAAGTTGTCTAGATTTTTATCATTGTTCGAGGACAGAAAAAGCAACCACAAACCGTTACGCACAAACAAAACAATTCAGTGACGAAATGCCCTATGTTTATTTTGATAACATTTTTTTGCAGGAAAAAATATTCAGACTAATGTCCGGAACAGAGCTGCTGCCAGAGACGACAACCGTCTTGTTGTTGGTCGTTGTGACGTTGGTCTCACTGTGGTGGTTGTCAATGTCACGGCGGGCGGGTACCTTATCTTATTGGACTTCGACTTTTGAGAATTATTGAACAAACTGTTTATGGCGATCTTGTAAACGTAGATTTAATTTAGCAATCGTCACCAAAGCCTTTACTGCTTTAGGTCAGTGGTTTCTAAACCAAAGGGTGACGATGCTGTGAAATAATGTGAACAACTAGAGCAATCTTCCGAGGGAAAAGATTCTCATACTTCGACACGCTCGCTCAGTCTCTCACAGGCAAAACACTACTAGCTCAAGAGCCCCCACCCTCGTAAAACACTCAACTGCAGCGAACTGTTATTCAGCATATATTTCAAAACACTAACTGGCTCGACAACATCAAATATCTACAAAGTATTTACAAAGAATCACCG
>SMGT01002124.1:61897-80011 GCA_004794575.1 Lanistes nyassanus | reverse complement strand
AAAATTTATTTGTCTTCAGTGGTCATTGAAAATTTTTCTCCATACATCAGCTAGAAAACTGAAGTAAGAAATTCTTAAAATGGGGGGTGGGGGGGTAAATAAATTTTTAGACTTAAAATACTTGATTGCATTTATTTGGGTTTATTTGGAGGTACAAGTGTTTGTATACGCGCCTGACCGTGCGAGTGTGTGATCATCTCTTTCTGTCACAGAGAGAGAGAGAGATTGTACGAGCGCGCGCGAGCGTACCTGTGTGTGATCTTTGTACTTCATNCCCCCCCCCCCCCACCCAATATACCTCCTTAGATCTTCTTTTCATCTTTTTTTCTTAGGACGACGTATGTGTCTGGGCGAAGCTCTGGCCAGGATGGAACTGTTCCTGTACCTGTCCGCTATGATACAGCGTTTCTGCTTCCTGCCGCCGGAAACTGGAGAGCTGCCAAATCTGAGAGGGACCCTGGGTGTCGTGGATGTTCCTGGACATTACACAGTTCGTGCTGTTGCCAGAGAGTGACGTCGTTGCAAGAAATGGCCAAGCATGAAGGCATCTGTGCTAGAACTGAAACAAGAGCAGAAAGAGGGGATTTAAAGATCATTGTGGATAGAAGAATATTGTATTACATCATGCTTTACTATTAACTTCATATCGTTATCTCTAGTTGATAACTTATTGTATTTGCTGCTCTCGTTGAGCAATGTGTTTGTTGAATGCTTTGGAGAACTTGTGAACTATTGTAAAGGTTCCTGAGAACTTGTGAACTGTTTGTTAAATGCTTTTTAGAACTTGCGAACATATATGTTGAAGTTAGTACAGATCAGGAAGATGTGATATTTCTAGAGAGCGTATACAATCATGACAGTTTACAGGTCTCGACAATATCTAATAAGCTTAATATCTTCCTAATGACAGGGTACATTAGACATATGACATCAGTTGTAGTCTGTTTATTGCCTTGGTCACAAAAGTTTATATATTAATTGTTATTAGACATGCATTTCTGTCAGCACGTCATCCATCCTGTTCACACAGTTGTAGAAGACGCACTAAATGTAAACATTGTCAACAGCCTTCTGTTCATGTCCACATTTATCAAAGAACTGTATTTTTCATGGGAATTTACAAGCAAATGTCATAAATCATCTTTTGTCATTCTCCCCAGTATTAGCACATAAGTTCTGTCGACTGCTAGAGCCAAGTCTCTTTTAAAATATAACGTACACGTGCACTGTATATCCTATCCGTTTGCCACAACCACATTTGAATCGGGCAGTCTCACTTGATTCATCGAATTGCCACCTTCTTATTGTTTTAACAGTAGTGAATTATCTGGCTGGTTTCTCTGTGAAGGATCCCATAGCCATCCTTGTATTTTCTTTACATGGCAAAATCTGTACAAACTCCTGATTTTAAGTCGAGGAAAAGAAAACGGAAATGAAATAACTCAAACTGAAACAACAGAAATGAGTTAATCTTCTCCCCTTCCGCCCACTTTGTTCTGAAAGTAATTCAGGAGGTCTTTTACATCAGGCAGAACTTTCTTTAATAAAATGTATAGTGTGTACGTGCGTCCGTACGTACGTACGTGGGTGCGTGCGTGCGTGCGTGTGTGTGTGTGTGCGCGTGCGCGCTTGCGTGCCTGCGTGCATACGTATGTGTGTGAAGAAATATCCGTCCCGCCGCAAACTAAGTGCATATCCAGACGGTGTTGCTTAGACAAAGTTTACGTGCTGCCACACGTGGGACTGATGTCCTAACACAGTCACATTATGCCGACACCGGGACAGCAACCAGTCCTAGAACTGATCCCTACAGTGCCAGGCGTCTGGCAGGACAGTTACTAGAACAGATCGCCATTTTGTAAGTCTTAGGTATGATTGGGCTGGGACATGGACAACTGATCTCCCCCATCGGGAACAGACGCTTAGCAACTAAACCACCGAGGTGATCGTAAGCCAGTGGCAGACAAGCTGAATCACATGAATGAATGTAAGAAAGCAGACCGCCCCCCCCCCCCTTCTCCCAGATTTTGACGCGGCGTAGACATGCACGCACGTTGTAATGTGCATATCGTAGTGGTACTTACGCACTGAAGTAGCAAATGCTTATCTGCCCAGAATGCCCTTCCTCAAGTTAAGCGATAAGAATGTTTTCATGGGTAATTTTCCGACAAGATCGGATTGTGTAACGTGCAGTCGGACACTGGCTTAGCGTAAAGCTAAGATTAGCGGGCTGCCTTCCACCTGTTTACAGTATGCGCACATCCAATGCGTGACAGGTGCACTACAATGGTACGTGACACGTGCACTACAAGGGAACGTGACACGTGCACTACAAGGGTACTTGTTACCGCGTCCTCTTTCTTGCAGTCATAAATAGCTCCCCCCGTTACAACTGGAGTGAATACAGAACAAGTAACCTTGAGCAGACAGAACAAAGAATTGAAAACGGACGGTAAGCAACTCGATCTGTTGTATTTCGAAAGACTTTTCGTTACTGAATGTTCTTATACTGTCGATGCAAGACGTGTTTTGAACGTTTCAGTTTCGAAGGTTTTGATTTTAGACAAGTACTTCTGCACGTGCTTAATTTAAAATACAAAACCTGGGCCTTTGTTTGTCATATGAAGTCATCTTGCTGAATGGGGTGAATGGTTTAGTGGGTGGGTATGTTGGTGAACGGTTAGGTGGGTGACTGAGTGAAAGAGTGACTGATTGAAAGAATGAGTAACAGATTGAGGAAGCGACAGAGTGAGGAAGTGAATGAGCGAACGAGCGAAAACCAGTAGGAGGTTGTGTAGACCACAAAATAATAACAAGCGGGAAACCCCGTCTGCTAGTTCAAAATCTTTATTTTGTGCATGATGAACATTTGGAATCGCCACTTCTGTTGTCATCTTGTCATCACAGATAACGCAATGTACTCTGTCTCTCACCTCCTCCCTTCGTCCCTCAGATACACCCAGTGCAGACATATGTGCCCAAGGGAGCTTACGTACCCAAACACGTAGCAAAGAGAGGGCCGAAAGAAATGCTCCCTTGGGCACATACGTCTGCATACGGCTATGTTTGAGCGCTGCCAGTACCTTTATTGGAGTTATCTCTCGATAATTTAAGCGCTCGGTCCTCATTTGTTCTTTATTAATTATAATTTACACCCAGTGGTTATTTCCCTACACTAAGTGGGTAAGAGGTCGATTAGGTCGATTTTCTGTTTCAATAAACATTTAGGACGATGTACGGAACAGAGCTGCTGCCAGAGACGACAACCATCTTGTTGTTGGTCGTTGTGACGTTGGTCTCACTGTGGTGGTTGTCAACACGACGTCCGGCAGGTGTGCCTCCAGGACCTGGATTTGCACTTCCGGTACTGGGTCACCTGCACCTTTTCAAGTCAAACCCTCGGGAGAAGTTCGCAGAATGGCGGAGACAGTACGGTGACGTGTTCAGTCTTTACATGGGCAGCCACCTGTCAGTCATTCTGAGTGGACACACCATCCTGAAAGACGCGCTGGTTAAATACGCCGACGCGTTCTCTGACCGACCTCACATTCCTATAGCAGAAAGCCTTCAAAGCAAAGGTGAGAAAAAACATTTTAAAGTGTTAATCAATTTTCAAAGCTTGAATTGGTTTTGTGGTTTTATGATATATCTAGCCGCATCTCTACGTTTCTCTCCTTCCCTTCCATTAGAAGCCGGTATTTTCTCAGATTGGAAAGAATATTTACTAAGTTATGTGAGCACGAGGTAACAGGAAACAGTTACAGGCTGCATACGCGCACAAATAATAAAACACGAAGGTTTGGGGTTT
The DNA here is from genome assembly GCA_004794575.1 of Lanistes nyassanus. Classification (NCBI taxonomy): domain Eukaryota; kingdom Metazoa; phylum Mollusca; class Gastropoda; order Architaenioglossa; family Ampullariidae; genus Lanistes; species Lanistes nyassanus. The sequence continues at coordinate 76,203 of SMGT01002124.1, read as the reverse complement.
AACTATTTCTTCAACAGCAACTACGCGTGAAATACATAACAGAAACCGCTTACCTCAGTAAATTACAGGAGAATAGAAGAAATGTATACCCGTGAAATTGAAAAAATATAGCAACAACTCTCATGCGTATAAAAGCAAGGTGTCTCTGTGTCCCCAGGTGTCCTCGACAGTTCCGGCCCGGTGTGGAAAGTTCAACGGAAAACGACCTTGGAGATCTTGCGAGAGTTCGGCATGGGTAAGAACATCTTGGCTGAAAAGATCCAGGAAGAGGTAAAGGAGTATGTCAAGGCCATCGCAGAGATGAAAGGTATACCTACAGATCTAACCCTATTGACGCAGATCAGCGTGTCCAACAACATCTGTTCCATTGTCTTTGGCAAACGTTTTGAGTACGATGATCCGGTCTTCAGACGATACATGCAAGCTGTGGAAGAAAACGTGCAAGGGGATGGGTCGTCGTCCCTGGTGCAAATATTCCCCATGTTAAGGTTCGTTCCTGGAGATCTGTTCGGAGTTAGAAAACTGTTCGAGAACATTACAATGATTCTGGACACACTCGTGAAACCTTTCATCGACCGTCATTTGAAGGACTATAACGAGAACTCTATCGACGACTTTATCAGCGCCTACCTGAGAGAGGTACGGAAAGGCTAACAGACACCATCAGCCGAGTTTATTAACGGTAAGTATTGTTTTTCCTTGTCTTTTTTCGACTTTCTTCCATATAGTTTTGATACTTTTGTGTCTTCCGCTTAGGATATTGTAAAGGTTGTAATGGTTGACCTAACTATGGCGCATTAAGCGAAAACTTAAAGGGATTCATATTCTTTCAGAAACATTTTCTCAAGTATGGAACTTTAGCTCAAAATGAAGGAGATATTGGAATATAGATTAAAGTTGTTGTGACAGAAATAATGAATACATACAGTTTTTGTGTAAACACGCATGGGTATGGGCATTCTTCAGATCAATTTTGACCCACTAAATGAAGCTGACATATAAAATTAACAAAAGCCCAAAAGAATCAGACGAATAATATTTAGACAAACAAAGACGATTCATAAACCTGTCATATAACTTTATTTATGTAGAAATTTGATATTTGCGCAACTTTGGATGAAAAAGGACTGTTGATCACCAAAACACAAAAGTCGAACATATCCGGACCGAGAAGAAATAAATTAAGGGTGAATTTTCCATGAGTGTCCTGATAAGAATTTCATCCTACAATAATTTCCTTTATTAAATTTTGATATTAAAAATACATTTTATCAGACTATTCTGCTTTTTTAAAGCCCGTCTCACATGTAGTACTCAAATTCTGTCTCGCCAGAGGTGAACTTACGGAAAGTGGTCGTCGACTTGTTTGCGGCGGGAACAGAGACGACGTCCACAACTATCCGCTGGACCATCGCCTACTTCCTTCACCACCCTGACGTCCAGGACAAGTGTTACGAGGAAATCCACAGAGTTGTCGGTACTGAGCGAGCACCCACCATTCACGACAGGCCTGAGCTGGTCTACCTGGAAGCCACCATCATGGAAGTCCTGCGCTATGCTAACATCGTTCCTTTTGTGCTGCGCTCTACGGCGTGTGACGTGGAATTAAGCGGTTACAGGATTCCAAAAGACGCTCACGTCGTCTACAACATTCACTCTGTCCTGCACGCGCCGGAGGTCTGGGGAGACCCTGACAACTTCCGTCCTGAAAGGTTCATTGGAGAAGACGGCAAACTGATACGATTTGAGGAATTTATTCCGTTCGGTGTCGGTAGGTCGCTCTACTGGCTAATTTAGTCCCGCGTGTTTAAATGCTTGACATAGTCTCAAATGGTTGTAAAATATGTGTAAATCACCCCAGAACAGTTATGATACTTTTATAACAATGAAGTATGATGTTATCTGTAATTTTAAACTAAGGGAGATAATTTACACTATAAGAGCTTTCGTTTCCTTAAAACGCTTTTATAAGATTTAAACCTTCATCCTTATTGAAATAAATCATCTCTCCTGCTAATATCGGAACGTCTCCTGGAATTTTTAGGACGGAGACTATGTCTGGGCGAAGCGCTAGCGAGGATGGAGTTGTTCCTGTACCTGTCCGCCATGATTCAGCGTTTCCACTTCCTGCCACCGGAAACTGGAGAGCTGCCATCTTTGAAGGGAAAGCTTGGCATTGTGCATGTCCCGCAACCCTACCTTGTGCGCGCTGTTTCCAGGGACTGATATCATGGCATTCGAAGTCCGTGACTTTAGCAGTGATGGAGGCGTGAGCATGCCACCGAACTTGGGGGGGGGGGGGGAATCAGAGAGAGGGAGGAGAGAGAAAATAACTCATCTCGTGATACTATTTTTAAAGCTTTATTAACAAGTTTTTAATTCCGTCTTATTCTCACTACTAAAAGTCATATAGGGTAACATGTGAAAAGTTATTTACAATTTTATGAAAAACATAAAATCTATAGATAAAATGTATGCGATCCATGTGAGAGGAAAAAATTCGTCTCGCAAATTGATACTAATTTTAAAGATTTATTCACAGTTTTTTAAAGTCCATTTTAGTCATACTACATCACTTCACATATGGCAGCGTTTTGTGTTTGCATTTTTGTATATGAGCATTTTTTTTAAAGCATGACATCTCTAAAGCTAAAATGCAGTGTTCTTTTCCAAATTAAAGACAATATAGTTAGCAGCGGGGTGCATTACTTATAGCGCATGGGATGAGATACAATCTTTTTCAAGGTTGATAGATTTGCTCGTAAATATCAAAGAAAATCACAGGAATATCAAGTTCAAATTCAAGTTTCTTTATTCTTTTGCCCTCAGGGTGTATTCAGAAAAAAAATTGTCAAAGAACACGTCAATCGTAATCGTAATGGTAATAGATCAATATTAAGATAAACGACTTGTACTTTTTGGGAGGACAACACCAGAGTGAAGTCCTAAGAGAAAAAATCTGCTGAGGAAGTGAGAGGCCTAATGTTCGTCTATATAGTGACCATTTTTTGTACACTGACAAAACAGATAAGAGTAATATTTGCAAATAATTTGAAATCTGTGTTCCAACAGTGATTTGTGTTAAATGTTCAGTGCATTCTTAATTTACTTCTGTACATAAAGCCAACTGGACGCTGTGGTCAGTGTTTTTCTGACAAAGGAAAAGCTAAAAAGGAACAAAAGAGCTCTAAATAACATATATAAATTACAGGAAAATGTTTTAGACTCAAATACCAGAAGATATACTAATTATGCTAACAGTAAGAATGTATTAATAATTTCGCATGAGAGAGAGAGAGACGGAGAGAGACCCAGAGAGTCTGAGAAAGAAAATCTTTACATGTCATTCTGATATCATCACTTTATTTGTTATATATAAAAGAGCATTTTTATTAACTGAAAGCTATTTAACATGTAAAAGCTCGCTGTGTTGCGGTTTTGTGTTTAGTTTGCCCATTCAAAACGTTACTGCATTACATATTAATAACCTTGTCTGAATTCTGCTTACTACCTCAAACAAAAGATACTTACCAAGCCTTACCAAGCAGGTTTTCAAAGTGCTGGAACCAAATACTCATTAAAACTTTATTGCTGTATGTGCTGCATTTAAGCAAACTCAATGCAAAGGTAGAGGTAAAGGTTGTCACGTGACCTTATTTTAGGTCTTAGGGAAGCGGAGGTGTATGAGACCAGCCTTTCTCCCAGTACTGACTGGCTGGTTCTTCTGTCAAAGATCCCATACCCATCCATGTGTTTTCTTCACAGGGTGAAATCTGTACAAACTACCGAGGGTAAATCGAGGAAAAAGAAAACAGCGACGAAACGACTCGACTCGAACAGACTATCCCAGAAGTAATTAGCCTCCCCCTTCCGCCCACTTTGGTCTGAAAGTAATCTTCTGCATCAGGCAGAACTTTCTCTGAAATATCTTCACCGGGTTTATCCGTTTCTGTTAAGCCAATGGCGGGTGGGTGTTTGTTGCTTTTTATCTCCAACAGCAAACGAGGTGCATATCAGGAAGGTTACTTAGACAAAGTTTACGTGATGTCGCAGCACAGGCTTCAGTCCCAACCAGTCACATCATACTGACACCGGCCAAACAGTCCTAGTACTGTTCCCTATGGTGCCAGGGGTCTGACAGGGCAGCTACTAGATTGTCAATTATTAAGTCTACGGACTTGGCCGGGAAGCGAACTCCAACCTCCCTCCTCGGAAGCAGACCCCTTAACCACTAGACCACCGAGGCGGCCGTAAACCAATGTTAGAAAAGCTGAATGTAAGAAAGTAGACCGCCCCCTCCCAGATTTTGACACGGCGTAGACATGCACGCACGTTATGGGGACAAATCGTTATGCTACTCAAACTCGCTGAAGTAGGAAATTCCCAGAATGCCCTTCCTTAAGCAATAAAATTATTTTCATAGACAATTTTCAGACAAACTCGATTTGTGTATCGTGCATTCGGACGCTGGCTTAGCAGAAAGTGCAGTGCAACAGATTAGCAGGCGGCCTTCCACCTGTTTATAGTACGCGCACATCCAATACGTGACACGTGCACTGCAAGGGTACTTGTGACCGCGACCTACTTCTTACAATCATAAATAGCTCGCGCCATTATAGCTGGAGTGAATACAGAACAAGTCACCGAGGGCAGACAAAAGAGAGAATTGAAAGCAGAAGGTAGGCAACTGGTGTATTTTGACAGACTTTTCCCTACTGAATGTTCTTCTACTGTCGATGCAAGACGTGTTTTAGACTTTTCAGTCGTCGAAGGCTTTGGTTTTGTGATGGAGCGGGTTCGCTCCGCAAACTTCCTCTCTCTCTCTCCTTCAACACAGGCAGGTTTTTCTTCCAAGCCCTCTGCGTACTTTATTTAGGGCCGCCACTGCTGCTGCCGGCCTACATGGTCCGTCACCCCGCGGCTCACTGCCACTTCACTGTTGCACTACATCTCCTCCCTAGTCCTCCTCCTACCTCGCCCTACTTCAGGACTCTTCCTTTGTCCGGCCCACACCACGCTTTAACCGGGTGGGAGCGGGCCACAAGGGAAGCATTACCAGCTACAGCAGCAGCTAGTGGGTGGAAGTGTGGTGGAGACCGCATTTTGTGTTTCTTACACATACAACAGTTAGAATAAAAAGTGAAAGAATATACCTATAAAGACATGAAAATATGCAGTGACTAATGTGCGCTTTGCTCTTCCTGTTAGTGTTAAGGAAAGTTAAGTAGAGTGAAAAGGAAATAAAGATAATTACGTTAAAAGGTAGTTTGACTAGCTAATGTGAATAGATAAAGGTACGAATTCTGCCTATATGTAACGTTTTCTGGGGTGTGCTGGAATTTTAGGGAAGAAATACGAAATGCATACACCTAATGCAGACCCCACCTTTTAAATCAAAAGGTACACGACCAGATAACTTAACACATTTATTGAACTATAAACATTAGAAAGGAAAGCTGAGGAAAGAAAGGTGTGAGTGAACGAATACGTAACAGTGCGTGTGTGTATATGTGCGTGACAGCAACAGTTTGTGGTGTGTAACAATTCTCTGAACAATATGTAATACAACTAGCATACAATTGAATTCATTCGTAAAAGCGTGATATCGCAAAAGACTACTTGCGGGGTAAGAGTTATCCAAAACCGGAATGGAACAATTAATCCAATGTCTTTCACATTAGGTAATGGTCCGCAGAGGTAGTCCGAACAAGATAAGACAGTTGACACAGAAGATGCAGTTCGTAGAGACGCAAGTGTCGTGACTGAAGGACGTATACCTGAGAAAGTCTGCAAGCAGGGTCACAGGTGAACTGTAAATCCGGTCGTACTGAGCCAGTAGATCCCAGTAGATCCCAGTAGATGGAGCTGGTCCAGAGGTAACAGGGGGACACTGGTTACGAACAGCGTATCGTACAGTTAGTTGGTTAGTCCTTGAAATGTCCTTGCTTAACCGTCGCAAGCTAACGACTTGTTCCTCATAGATTTCAGATCTATGAGGAAAGTCCAGTCTCACTGGTGGGTAAATCCGCTTGACTGCACACTCCCAGCTTACTATTAGACTGTTTATAATGAGAGACAGGTTCACGGAGATGAATACTGACAACTCAGCCGTTAAGCCTTACACCACTGAAGACTTAACAATATCTTATGCTTCTTTCATAAGATGAGGAAAAGTTGACAACATAACTCACTCGCAGAAGTGTAAAAGTCCTTCTCACGACGAGTAAAGAACTAATTCGGATGTCCCGCAATAGTTTGCTATGTAGCTATACGGGTACAGCCTTCATAGGAGCGCATATAGTGAACGGTTGACCGTTGACATGGATTCAAGATGGGGCGACTATTTCACTTCCCGCTACTTTCTTTTCCACAAAAGCTATTCTCCTAGGCGGGTGAGGTCCATGCGAAGAGACATATACCTTCCAGCGACCGCTGAACAGTCTTACTAAACTAACAGCGCGTCTTATTCTGTCAGATGACCGTTAGAAAGTTTCCCAAAACTAGCAACACGTCTGACTCCCTCGCATCTCCAGACCAAATTCCTCAAAAGGCGTTAAACCCCCCCCCCCCCAAACGTCTCTCCGTCTCTCCTCGCGACTAAAGTCTTATCTTCCCATTGGCTCGAGGAGATTGAGTCTTACGCGTTTTATTCAAGAACACATGACGTCTTTCCCTTCTATTACTACGTAATTTTATGCCTCACTGCCGTGTCAAGAATTCCTTGAATGAAAGAATACAATGCTATGTAAAAATAATACAGTGTTTAAACTTTAGCGCTGGAGAAAACCTTGCAAAACGCAACACTATAGTAAATCTACTCTATCAAGACGTTTGATGAGTTAAATATCTACAGAAAGAGTAAATCGAGGAGAATCAGAGGATATTATTGTTAGTATCTGCAACTATCCTAGAAGAATATAGAAATGTCTAAACGGAGTGAGCCTAACACAGCACGCTATAAGATGACAGCGCGTCACAGCCACGCTGGGGGTACTCAGCCTGGGTACCGCGCCGCGGCGTCCGCAGCGGCTGAGAGCGTGTTGGCCAGAACCGTCTCCGTGATGGCTGCGTCCATCACAGTTCTAGACACGTGTTTCTGCACACGCTTAATTACACAACGAGGGGTTTGTCATCTAAGGTCATCTTGCTGAACAGAGCAAGAGAAGGAGTGAGTGAATGAGTGGGTGAGCGAGCGAGCAAGTATTTATATATTTTATATTTTGGATACAACTTGACTGTACTACCTGTGTTGTCCATTTGTCTCCGTCGCTTGTCCATTGTCTCTTATCTGTTTTCTGCTTATCTACCTCCCCCCAGCCTCCTTGGACTGGTTGGCCCGGTGTCAGTATAATGTGACTGGGTGGGACTGAGGCCTGTGTTGCGCCATCAGTCCCACGTGTGGCAGCACGTAAACTTTGTCTAAGCAACACCGTCCTGATATGCACATAGTTTGCGGCTGGACGTTAAGCAACAAACCAAACCAAAAACCCCAGCCTCCTTAAGGTGTTTTTCCGGTATGGCGCCCTTCAAACCCCTCACCCGTTTCTTTGCCAGTATCACGACAGAAGTACAGAACCACCTTTAAACTGACAGCAGCTAAGTCTTTTTCTTTTTCTTTTTCGTTTTTGTTTTTCATCGTTTTTGTGCCGTCCTGATGAAGCGGTAGTGCCCCGAAACATGTAGATTGTCTTCATCTTTATCCTGTTCTAGCTTGGTCCAGTTCCCATGTTTTAAATTTAACCTGAAGATCATTTTAGACTAACGAAAAGCAAATTAATATTTGGATGTAGACATTGCTTATTATCATTTCAAGCTCTGTCAACAAAAAATTATTTCTACGCGATAAGTTCTCTCAGGTTACGATCGCAATGTAGGAAACAGGAATTCAGCGAATTGGTATTCAGTATGAGACAGATTTTGTTTTTGTTTTAAGAACAATCACTTTACACAAGCCCCTTTCTTGGGCTTATGACCAAGGCATAAAGGTCGGGGCAGTTGTTAAAGTTCTCTTTCTCTCTATCTACCTCTTTCCCCCCCCCACCACCTCTCTCTCTCTCTCTCTCTCTCTCTCTCTCTCTCTCTCTCTCTCTCTCTCTCTCAGTCGACAGCACTCACTGTAGAGGTCGGACGCGTTTCTCGGCCCATCGTGGCGCTACTGTCCATTTTCACTTAATTTCGCCTTAATTATAGTTGATCTGAGTGAAAGTGTTAGTAGCCATTCGGGATGGAGTTGCATCAATCCCGCCGACGGCCGCATCTGAGTACCGAGGAGGCGGACTCTTCGGGAGGCCCCAGTATCATGATTTGGGGTGGAGTTGGCCTCAACCGACCCGTGCTCCCCGTCGTCTTCCAGAACGTTTGTCCTGGACGAGGAAACGGCGTGACACCAAAAGGCTATGAGGACCAGGTGCTGAGGCCCCACGTCGTGCCATACTTCCAGCAGCACGGGGACCTCACCTTTCAGCTTGAAAATCTCCGCCTACACACGGCAAGGCTCACCACGGCCGTCCTGCAGAAGAACTACGTTCAGGGATTCCTTGGCCCCCCCATGAGCCCAGACCTCAACCCTGTCAAGCCGCTATGGGACCATCTGCAGAGAGAGATGAACGCTGTCCAGCCAAGGCCAGCAACACCTTGTCATCTGGAGCACACCCTCAGGCAGATCTCCGCAAACATGCCTATGGTGGTGGTGAACCGTCTGGTGCGCCCCATGCCGCCAGGTCGTTGCCGACGTCAATGGGGGACACCGGACGTCTGGGACATTCGCAGAACAGCAGATGAACACACATTGTGGAAAGACGCATTTTACCGATTTTCTCGAAACTTGATAAATTCAAACCCGTTTGAATGAAAGGAATGGAGTTCAAATCCCTCAGTTAACGTTTCTTTTGGTTTTCTATATACATACCGTGGTTATTTCCGTACAGTAAGTAGGCCAGATGTCTATTAGGTCGCTTTTTCTGTTTTAGAAAATAAACGTTAGAACGATGTACGGAACAGAGCTGCTGCCAGAGACGACAACCATCTTGTTGTTGGTCGTCGTGACGTTGGTCTCACTGTGGTGGTTGTCAACACGACGTCCCGCAGGTGTGCCTCCAGGACCTGGATTTGCACTTCCGGTACTGGGTCACCTGCACCTTTTTAAGTCAAATCCTCGCCAGAAGTTCGCAGAATGGCGGAGACAGTACGGTGACGTGTTCAGTATTTACATGGGCAGCCAACTGTCAGTCATTCTGAGTGGACACACCATCCTGAAAGACGCACTGGTTAAACACGCCGACGCGTTCTCTGACCGACCTCACATTCCTATAGCAGCGAGCCTTAAAAGCAAAGGTGAGAGATAAACAGTTCAAAGTGTTTCAATTGTTTTTGTCGCTTTATGGCATCTCTCTCCGCCTCGTTACCTTTATCCTTTGCACCTCCCTGATAAGTCTTTTCTCAGACTGGAAAGAATATTTACTGTGTTATGTGTGCAGGAGGTAACAAGGAAACAGATACGGGCGACGGAAGTGTAAAAAAAATAAAAACGAAACAATTCTTTGAGGCTTTACTCTTTCTTCAAGACACATAAATACATAACAGAAACCGCTGACATCAGTAAGTTACAGGAGAATAGAAGAAATTTTTATCTGCGTGAAATTGAAAAATAGCAACACATCTCATGCCTATCAAAGTAAAATGTCTGTGGGTTTTTTTATAGGTGTCCTCGACAGTTCCGGCCCTGTGTGGAAAGCTCAACGGAAGACGACCTTGGAAATCTTGCGAGAGTTTGGCATGGGTAAGAACATCCTGGCTGAAAAGATCCAGGAAGAGGTCAAGGAGTATGTCAAGGCCATTGCAGAGAAGAAAGGTCAGCCGCTGGACTTAACCCGATTGACGCAGATCAGCGTGTCCAATAACATCTGTTCCATTGTCTTTGGCAAACGTTTTGAGTACGATGACCCGGTCTTCAGACGATACATGCAAGCTGTGGAAGAAAACGTGCAAGGGGGAGGCTCATCGTCCCTGGTGCAAATACTCCCCATGTTAAGGTTCGTTCCTGGAGATCTGTTCGGAGTTAGAAAACTGTTCGAGAACATTGCACTGATTCTCGACACACTAGTGAAACCTTTTATCGACCGTCGTTTGAAGGACTATAATGAGAACTCCATCGACGACTTTATCAGCGCCTACCTGAGAGAGGTACGGAAAGGCCAACAGACACCATCAGCCGAGTTTATAAACGGTAAGTATAGTTTGTCTTGGTCTTTCTTCGATCTTCTTACATATAACAGTTTTAATATTTCCGTGTCTTCCGCTTGGGATGTTGTAAAGGTTGGCGAATACAATGAAAACTATAAACGTGAGTTATATTAGATCAGAAACAGTTTCTCACGTATAGACTATTTGTACAAGAATGAAGAATATACTTGAAGAGATCCAAACCTGTTACTTGTGACTAAGAAGTAATCAAGGAATAGAATTATTAGAGTATAAACTAGGGTCTGTATGGATGTTCTAGAGATCGTTTTTTCTAATTAAACTAAGGTGAAAGATTTAAAAAAAAACAAATGCACACTACAATCACAACATTAATAACGACGCATTCTATGGGCAGCCCGGTTTATGCAGAAGAAATGCGAACGCTGATTTCAGGGGTACATTTTATTATTGTATTCAAAGCACAATTTCTGTCCCGCCAGAGGTGAACTTGCGGAAGGTTGTCTTCGACTTGTTTGCGGCGGGAACAGAGACGACGTCCACAACTATCCGTTGGACCATCGCCTACTTCCTTCACCACCCTGACGTCCAGGACAAGTGTTACGAGGAAATCTACAGAGTTGTTGGTACTGAGCGAGCACCCACTATTCACGACAGGCCTGAGCTGGTCTACCTGGAAGCCACCATCATGGAAGTCCTGCGCTATGCTAACATCGTTCCTTTTGTGCTGCGCTCTACTGCGTATGACGTGGAATTCAACGGGTACAGGATTCCAAAGAACACCAATGTCCTCGTTAACCTGCACTCCATCCTGCATGCGCCGGAGGTCTGGGGAGACCCTGACAACTTCCGTCCTGAAAGGTTCATTGGAGAAGATGGCAAACTGATACGACTTGAGGAATTTATTCCGTTCGGTGTTGGTAGGTGGCTTTCCGGTTCATTTAATCAAAAGTGCTTAAATAGTTCACATAGTCCCAAATGAATGATGTGAAAGGTGGTTTGAATCACCTCAAAGCAGTCAATAATACTTTTATAACAATGCAGTATGATGTTAACTGTAATATCGAATAGGAAAGTGTTTGGTTTTTTTTTATTTGCATTATGAAAGCTTTTATTCCCTTAACACGCATTCATATGATTTGTGAGTTCATTCACCTTAACCTCTTTCTTGTTAACATCGACTTCCTGACACGACCTGATCCTCATCTTTATTGAAATAAATCATCTCTCCTGCTAATATCGGAACGTGTCCTGGAATTCTTAGGACGGAGACTATGTCTGGGCGAAGCGCTAGCGAGGATGGAGTTGTTCCTGTACCTGTCCGCCATGATTCAGCGTTTCCACTTCCTGCCACCGGAAACTGGAGAGCTGCCATCTTTGAAGGGAAAGCTTGGCATTGTGCATGTCCCGCAACCCTACCTTGTGCGCGCTGTTCCCAGGGAGTGATGTCATGGCATTCGAAGTCCGTGACTTTAGCAGTGATGAAGGAGTGAGCATGCCACCGTACTGGGAGGAAAAAAAACAGGGAGGAGGGAGGAGAGAGAAAAGAACTGACATCATGAAACAATTTTTAAAGCTTTATTAACAGTTTCTTATTTGCATTTTAATTATACTACTAAAAGTCATATATGGTAACATTTGGTGTTTCGATCATTTTATCAACATATTTTTATGAAATATACAAACTCTATAGCTAAAATGCAGTGTTTTCAAATTAAACTCTTTATATAGTTACCTCAAGGTACATTACTTAACGTATGCGATGAGATACGACCTATGTGGAAGTTCCGAGATTTACTCGTAAATTGTATGCAACAAAAGTAGCGTTACTTATAGAGGGTGATCCACTGAATTGGTTACACGATTGACTATTGACTCTTTGTCACAAAGTATTTCTAACTCTGTATTTTCATGAAGGTCTTCGACCTGCTGGGAACAAATTATAGTTGTCTTTTACGTATATGTATGTTTTCCTTCATATCTTGTTTATTTGTGATTGCGTTTGTGAGATTGAATAGTAACAACACATAGTGAGATACATTTTTGAACAAATGAAATCAAAATCCTTTTATTTTGACAAGATTTTCATTAAAAAGATCATTCTACAAAAGGTAAACCTGGGATCTGCCCACAAGAGAGAAAGAATTCTTTAACATTGCATCTTTGCGGTCTTAAGGCTCATTGGCCTGTGAATTTTACGTATCCACAAGTTCGCGCACGCCATTTGAGGATACTGTGGCCGGGGCCATGTCTCAAGCCACTTCGAGGCTCATGATCCTCACTTCCGCTTAGCTAGTTTTAAGTGATAGCTGCATCTCGCAAGCGGCTCGCATTCCAGCCAGAAATCGAAGAAAAAAATATCAAAAAGGTGGTGGTGACACCTGCTCATTTATCGGGTGTAAAAACAACAGAAGAGTTTTACATCGGTGGCGTCTTACGCAATGTGTGGTGCACAAACCACTTCTGCACGGCGAGTGCCCCTGTGAACCGGTCATACGAAACCCCGAACAGCCACGAACAGCCACCAAAATTCATGGTCTTAGATCTAAATAAAGGTTTTAAAGGTATATCAAGCATTAAAATGCACTTTCTGAATTATTTGATGCATAATATGTCAAAAATCGACATTATTTGTGTACGTACATTTTACAAATTTGTGTCAGTACAGTTAATGAGTTATCGTCTGCTCGTCCGCCGTGTATACGAAATACATCAGAACGCACTTTCTGAATTATCTGATGTTTAATATGTCAAAAATCGACACTTGTGTACGTACATTTTACAGATTTGTCAGTACTGTCATCGTCTGCTCGTCTGCCGTGTATACACAAGTGTCGGCTGTTGGCATGTTATACATCAAATAATTCAGAAATTGCATTCTGATGCTTGCTATACCTTTAAAAACATTTATTTAGACCTAAAACCATGGATTTCGGTGGCTGTTTGGTATTTCGAATACACGTCGGACGAGCAGACGATAACAGTACCCACACAAATCTGTAAAATGTATGTACTCAAGTGTCGGTTTTTAACATATTATGCATCACACAATTCAGAAAGTGCTTTCTGATGCTTGATATACCTTTAAAACCTTTTATTTAGGCCTAAAACCATGAATTTTGGTGACCGTTCGTGGGTGTGCATGGCTGATTAACTGAGAGGATGAAGGCAAACCGGAACTCACGATCATGACTGGCACAAGCTTGCCTCCAGCGCCGTTTGGGTATCACGCCAAGCGGTACCGGAAGCGCGAACTTGTGGATACCTTTACAAATCAACAGGAGATAACGCTCATGCAAGCCATGCCCTGGACCGTAACCAGTATCCTTAATTCCATTTATCGGTGCTTCGCTTCAGCAAGCTTTTACGCATAAGTAAAGGTTGACCCGTGACCTGCGCGTGTCCAGAGAGAATCGGAGCTGCTTCGGAAGATTACATTTTAGTAAATAATTTGAATATTGAAGATGAAACACAGTTCTAAACCACGGACTTCTTACATATGGACCGAGCATGCTAAGACGCGAGCGCAGCGTCGCGCTGACTCACTCGCGCGGCGGCGTCCGCCATTTTACCATGCCTCGCGAGCTGGGGCGTACAAGGCTTACTGTAGGGCGATAGACGGCCCGGAGTCAGGTTTATCACTTAATTACTGCAAGCCGGCCAAATACATTAAAATTTTATAAACTCTTTTCCTGCAAAAACAAAAGTGTATTGACCAAGGAAGTGAATTTTGTTAAAATACTTTTGTTGTTGTTGGTTTGGAAGGGAAAGTGCTTCCACCTCGCGGTGATTTCGCACTATTTCTTAGTAGAGTGCATTAATGAATAGATGAATAGGTACCTATGTTTTTGCGTGTGGGTACGTCTGTGTGAGTGATTGAGCGTGTTATTTGTATGTTTATTAATCATTGAGTTTATTTATCAATATATGTATATTCTAATGCCAGGTGAATGACGATTGACGTGTTTTTTGACAATTTTGGTTTTTTTCCCCTCTGAATACCCCCTGAGGGTAAAAGAATAAAGAAACTAATAAAGAAACTTGAACGTACTCGCGCGCGCACGCACACGCACACACAGAGAAAGAGCAAAGAAAAATCTTGTTAG
>SMGT01002124.1:48030-60661 GCA_004794575.1 Lanistes nyassanus | reverse complement strand
CCCCCCCGAACATTTGGGACACAGTCCTACTTGGGTTTTTTTCCCCATAACTCGTGTCTTGTTTTGTCATGAAAACACCTCCTCACCACTGTTCCCCCCCCACACACACACACACACACACAAGAAAATGGCTACATGTCGTAGTTACATCACTCACTGATCAGCAGGATAAAAACAAAGTCGCAACACGCAAGTCATTAAGTTTCAAAAAATACCACTAGACCCAAACCTTCACTGCATGCACCTAGACTTTAAGGACACTTGTTCGCTCTCGACCAACAACGAGACATATCTTTAATCAATAATAATATTTAGGATTAGCATTTCTTCGCACAGTCAATGCAGAACCATGCATATGTGACCTTGCTTTCCCGCCAGTTCTGAATGCACTAGGCATGACCTCGCTTTTTTCCCGCGTTCTGGATCTAATTCTACCAAATCGATTCTGTATACTTGTCACGTGAACTAGGGACGGTGTACCAACCCAGTTTCCACGTCAAACACATTCAGGGAAATAAGACAGAAGGACAGGGTGCTTTTTCCCAGTTATCTTGCAAAGAATGTGACAGGTTTTGATTTCGCCAGTTTTGCTGTAGTCTGAGGCCGTTTTAGATTCCCAGGAAAGGAAGTCTGTGGGACAGAGAGTTGACTACCAGCAGACTGACTCCCGGTCAAAACGTTACCAATACGCACGCGCTCTCGGTCAAAACCTGAGTCGTACCCTGGCGCTAATTTTTGTGTTGTTACTGTGTCCGGGTCGAACTCCACATTTTGTCGATTTTACGAAGGCAACAACTTGTTGAATAAGGTTCATTATCCCAGTCATCATCGTTCTCGCATATATTATCGTAGCACTCATTTCCAAGTCTTTTTTTCGGCCATTGTGAGATAACTAATCCATGTTATGATGCGAAGATTACACATATTTGTTTTGTTCCGTCTTTCTTCAAATTTGGCAATGGCCTATAAAGTGAGTCCTGATTAGGTTTATAGTTAAACTAGAGGATGCTTCTCATGGTCAAAGTTACATCCCATCCTATCGTTACATCCCATGGTTGGTTAAAACGTCGGAATAACAAAATAAAGGTAAAGAGTTCAAAAGCCATAGTTGGCAATTTTTCTTCTTTTTGTAAAAGCAGCCACTGCCTTCGTGTGTTGCAAAATCTTTTTAAAAAGTCCAAGGAAATAAACGACACATCGGTCTTGTGAAATATAGTTAAGGGTGTTATCACTGTATACACGAGTGCATGTGTTGCCGTTTTGCTGCAGTAAAGTGCAAGCGAACAGAAGTACCAGAAGTACTAGCTGTTCGCTGGGACATCTTGACCTCATTAAACCTCTATATAAGGTTCGCTGCAATAATGCACCTCTAGCCCTTGAGCGTAAATGTTGGACAGCGTACAAAGGAAAAGTACAAAGGTAAGGTCTATGGTTACAGATGACATTTATAAGTAGTTCAGCACTGGGTTGCGTGATAATCTGTGTCTGTACTTTTGTACTGTGTGTGGTTTACCTGTAGCTGTACATTTGGAAAGGACATCCAGCTGCCCATGCTGAATTGAATATGATTTCGCGCGTCCTTCCTCATTTATTAAGTAGGCTGCAGTGCATATTTCCCTTTTGGTTTTATGAAAGTTAACAAGATATCACCACGCCTGCCATCCATACGAAAGACCATCCCTAAAAGTGTACAAACTTACGTTCAAGAAACCCGTGAATAAATTCTTTCTGCGATTTCTTGCTGAGCTATATAAAATTGTTTCTCCTTTTATATCAAAGCAAGAACTCTTTGTAAGACAGCACATGCAGGCCTTTGTTTATTTTTCTACCGGGGAATTTGGCCCATATATTCACTGCATCATCAGACTTCCAGAGATTAAGAATAAAAGAAACATCTGTTACAGAAAAATTTCTGCATCATACATTGATAGGTCTGTAATCACGAGCCAGGAAAGTCTCCATATCAGTCTCAGTGTCAGTAACAAGTACCAGAGTTTTCCAGACGCCACGGAACAGACAAAACAAAAATGATTAAACGGCTTGCATTTTTATATTACACGATCGAACGTTTCCTTGCGAATACGACAAGATTTCGCAAATGTACATTCAAAGCAAGCGTATTTTGTAGCACATGGCAATATAAGAGTGTTTCGTGTGTCTGCTGTTGTGTAAATGTATCTTAACGGCTGCACACCCAGCGATTGTGTGAACAGGGTGTGAATAAAGGGGAACGCCATGACGGTGCTGATTCTATAATTAGCCCATTGACATAAACGGGGTCCACAACTTCTCTGAGTTTCTAGCGAGCTGGAGAGTCTTGGCCAGCTGAAGCAAGTGAGTAAACACCTGCACGCGCACGTGCTTGCTCGTGAATGACGTCACCACTAATTTTAGTGTCAAAATGTCCTTTATTGATGTCTTGGGGTACTTTTGTGTTATCTACTTGTAATGGTTGTGTGAGGGGTAGGGCTAGATTTAATTTCAAACACCGCAGGAACGCACTCATCACTCACCCATGAAAATGGGCTTTCTTCACATCTACCAAGATCCCTTATACCAAGACAGATAAGGGTTATCGTTCCTAGTCAATAGTCGGAAAGTAGGTTACCTCCCTTTGTGTCGTGGTTCTCCTCGCCGAGCACAGCATAAAGGGACGACTGGCTGACTTGTAGGTTTGTTTGTTGTCACATGGAATGGAAATCTTTTGGATCTAGTAGTGCATTTACCAGATATGAGTACCGTATTAGACTATATTTTCAGTGTGCATGCACTGTGCTTTTTTTTTGAGACCCCTATGAAATGTTTTAGAAATCAAAAGTTATATGACGGTCTAAATGTTTTAAAATTTATTTTAATATTTTTAGGATCTATGCATTGCTTTCGATATCTATGGAAAAGTTTTGCTATAAGTACTTTTTTACATCACAAATGATGCACCCTTACGTGTAAATGTCCATGCATTCACACACATAAATACAGAATATGCACACACAAACGTGCACTCTCTACACTTACCATGAAATGAAACTTGTATAAAAAGATTTATGAATAAAAACAATAAAGAGTACATTAACAGTTTAATTAATCAAACAATGCAGCATTCCAAAAAACTTGCCGCTATTCTACAGTGACAAAAAATAGTCTTACATCTTCAACAAGGTGTGTGCAAGCACGTGCACTCACGCGCACGCACAGAGAGAGAAGATAGCACGATTATTAACAAGTAAAATTCCAACTCCTTCGAAACATCCAGTGTCAAGATCTTCTAAAAAAAATACTGAGAGGCATCATTCTAATGGCTAGTTCATTTGCAACAAGCATCGACATCTTCAGAACACGTTCGGAGCAGCACAATTCTAAGCGAAATCACTCTTGTAGCGACTTCATCGTAAAGCGCTGTCATGTCTTGGTATAGAGGGTCTTTGCATCTACAAGCGTTTTGAACGTAAATACTAAACGGCATCCTTGAACGAAAAGTACTGCGAGGCTTAATTTACTTTGTAGCCATGGCTTCGTGCATAAGAGCGCACACCACGTTAACTTGCTCCCCTAGAAAAGCACCAAATACTTCACATTCCAACTCTAATGCAACTCTAGCCATGTTGCGCGGTTCGTCAGGGCCGTGCGTTGAGTTCAAAAATAGCCACAGCCACTGCCCGACTTCGGTCTCCACAAATCCCGTGTTTACCTAGACCTACACCACCAATTCTAGTTGCCATAGGGAACCATCAGCCCTAGTGCGCCAGCCTTGGACAGGGAAGGGTATGAAGAACATACAACGGTAAACTATATCATTACATTTGACCTTTATGAAGACTTTCTGTGATTAAGTTCAAAATTTGGTCCAGTGATAATTTGTGTCTGCACCTCCGTTTATAAAAAGGGTCGTCTCGACACCTTCCTCTTCGTGTAGCTACCCGCCCTACCAGACGCCGCCTGGCACTATGGGTTACAATACTATGACTGTTGGCCCGGTGCCACTGGGTAGGACTAAAGCCTGTGTTGCGACTGGAGTCCCACGTCAGCTTCTCTAAAGAAACACCTTCCTGATAAAGGTTTCGCTTGCCACTGGACTCCAGACCAACCAACCAACCAACCAACCAACCAACCAACCAACCAACCAACCAACCAACCAACCAACCAACCAACCAACCAACCAACCAACCTGTGTAGCTTATCTGCTTTACGCACGTAAGTAAGATACCACCACAACTCCCGCGGTAGACTAAATAAGATTTCATGCGTCCTTCCTCAGTTAGTAAATAGATGCCCTGAAGGGCATATTCCACCTCAAGTGT
Organism: Lanistes nyassanus; assembly: GCA_004794575.1. Taxonomy (NCBI): domain Eukaryota; kingdom Metazoa; phylum Mollusca; class Gastropoda; order Architaenioglossa; family Ampullariidae; genus Lanistes; species Lanistes nyassanus. Next base: position 56,363 of record SMGT01002124.1, on the reverse strand, counting down.
ATGAGACTGGACGAGATATAAAAGCTCATTCTATCAAAACACAAAACTATCCATAAAAGTGTAAATGCAAACTTTCGAGAACACCACCAAGAGTTCTTTCTGTGATTTCCTTCTTAACTACACGACATTGTTTCTCTTTTTATTCAAGGCAAGATGTTTTTATATGATTGCTCGTGTACGTTTTTGGCTTTATCACAGAATTTGATGTGTGTGTGTGTGTGTGGACATACTGTGTGCCTTTAGAATTTTTTTGTTTCTTTTGGGTGGGGGGGGACAGACTATTTCACCAGTTTTATGGATAGTGAGCACAAAAGTAGAATCAACTGGCAACAATAAGAGATGCGTCACACGTTAATAGGTCTATACGCACTTTCATAGTTCATTTACATTTTAATTTCTTTTTGTTTCAGACTCGGGACGATGTACGGAACAGAGCTGCTGCCAGAGACGACAACGATCTTGTTGTTGGTCGTCGTGACGCTGGTCTCACTGTGGTGGTTGTCAACACGACGTCCGGCAGGTGTGCCTCCAGGACCTGGATTTGCACTTCCGCTGCTGGGTCACCTGCATCTTCTGACATCAGATCCTCGGGAGAAGTTTGCAGAATGGCGGCGACAGTACGGTGACGTGTTCAGTCTGTATCTAGGCAACCGCCTGGTGGTGGTGCTCAACGGTTACAACGTCATCAAGGACGCGCTGGTCAAACACGGCGACGTCTTCTCCGACAGACATCACTTTTTTGCGTTTGAAGATATTGACGGTGAAGGTAGGTGGGGAAATGTGACGTTCATTTGTGAAATCTCTAATAACCTTTGTGTTTGGAATTCACCCTTCATGCTGGTTTGTGAGGTTCTTCTACTCTTTTGTTGTTGGTTTCTCTAACGCAGCAACAGTTTCTTTTGTTTTGAGTCAAAAATAAATTATACAACCAAAATGTCTGGAATAAAATACATTAAACGATGATAGGTAATTTACCTGTCACGGCCTTTCTGAAACAGACAAATGTTCGTCAAAAAGATCTTGACTACTCTCTTAAACATCCAGTCGATTAATAGATAGTAATCACAAAAGAGCATCCGTTACACAACAAATGATGCGTCATAGGTGTATAGGTCTATAACAAGCTTCTGACTTCTTCATTTAACATTTCATGCGGCGCATTGAATTGCATGCTTATGTGAACAAAAATGTTCGTCTAAAAGATCTTTACGCCTCTGTGAAACAACCCAGTCGTGATGTTATACAAATATTTAATCAATGTGCCTGTTTAGGAAACATATAAAAAAACGGGAATAAGTTAAAAGGCAGAAATTTTGGAGACCTAAATAGGTCTAAGGGGAGAACTGAGGACTAGTGCGTGGAAGGTTGCCGGTTCGAATTCGTGTCCAGGTGTGGTCAAGGATTATCTCCTGGAGTTAAACATTATGCGGAATCCATTCGGCCATCTCCTGAATGTTAAAGCTCTTCCCACACTGGCTTAATATAGCTATCGGTTAGGTAGTTCCTTAACTGCATAGCTTAGTAATAGGCCCCTATTCTTCCACCGCCCCCCCCCTCCCCGACGTACGAAATCACCGCGAGATGATAGTTTAAACTTATATCTTCTTGTAAACTTATTTCCTACTATCGTTCTAAAATAATCTACCTAGAGGCCGAAATGTTGCAGGTATCCTCGACAGCTCAGGACCTGTGTGGAAAGCTCAACGGAAGACAGCTTTGGAGATCTTGCGAGAGTTCGGTATGGGTAAGAACATTCTGGCTGAAAAGATCCAGGAAGAAGTCAAGGAGTATGTCAAAGCTATTGCCGAGAAGAAAGGTCAATCCCAGGACCTGGCCCGAATGACCCAAGTCACCGTGTCCAACAACATTTGCTCCATCGTGTTTGGCAAACGTTTTGAGTACGATGATCCCGTCTTCAGGCGCTACATGCAGGCTGTGGAGGAAAACGCCCAAGGAGGGAGCTGCGTGTCTCTTTTGGAAACGTTTCCGTTCTTACGATTTATTCCTGGTGATCCGTTCGGAATCAGAAAGTTGTGCGATAACGTTATCATGGTCCTGGATACACTTGTCAAGCCGTTCATCGACAGCCACGTGCAGCAATATGAAGAGAATTGGGTCGGCGACTTTATCAGTGCCTACATTCGAGAAATACGGAAGGGGGAGCAGAAGACAACTGATGGGCTTATCAATGGTAAGTCTTGGTTTTCGTTGTCTTTTTTGCTGATTACATTGCTGCTTTTATCGCAGAACATCACACTCCCACTAACAGAGGCTTACGAATAGGTGTCTTTAATCCCTACACAGAACAAGCACAAAGTCACGCTTTCGTTCATAACATGCAGTCACGTGAGAGCGCAAGCATGCTAGCGCACACACATACACCTGTGCGCGCACACATACACACACACACACACACACTTCAAAGCATTGTAAAGCTTTCCTACCATACCATTGATGTTTCACAATGCTAACCTGTTGAGCGCTTTTTGGTAAAAGCATAATTATGATGTGAAGTTTTTGTGGTGCCTTGAAAAAAAGGAACAAGTCGTGGTGCATTTATCCTCGCAATCCAAGAAACAAGAATATTGAATCAAGCCAACAGAAATCCATAATATCGCAATAAAACTTATATCCTACAATTACAGAGTACTAAGATTTAGTTATCGAGTCGGACTGATTCAATATTTCTTCTGCCAGAGAGGAACTTGGGAAGATTGGTCATTGACTTATTTGGGGCGGGAACAGAGACGACGTCCACAACTATCCGCTGGACCATCGCCTACTTCCTTCACCACCCTGACGTCCAGGACAAGTGTTACGAGGAAATCCACAGAGTTGTCGGTACTGAGCGAGCACCCACCATTCGCGACAGGCCGGAGCTGGTCTACCTGGAAGCCACCATCATGGAAGTCCTGCGTTACGCCGACATCCTTCCATTCAGCTTGCCGCATGCCACAGCCTGTGACATGGAGTTCAGCGGATACTTTATTCCCAAAGGCACTCAAGTCATCCCTAACATTCACTCTGTGCTGCACTCGTCTGAAATCTGGGGCGATCCTGATAAATTTAGGCCTGAGAGGTTTTTCGGAGAAGGGGGAAAGCTGATACGCATCGACGAATTTATTCCATTCTCAATTGGTATGCCCATAAATATATTCCTTTCATTTTATAAATAGTTTAACAAAAAATACACGACATCTCAAATACAGTATCTGGGTACGTTATAACCTATTATTGATAAATCATAAGGGAAAAATCTTTGTTGGAAATACAATTTAAAGGTCACGCTTGACTATAGATTCTTGACCGTTCTAGTCTGTGATAATTTTAATATCAGGATTAAAAGAACGTTGGTAGGAACCATCATGATGTTTATCTTGTTCCTGTCTTTGCTTTCCTCGTTTCTTCTTTCCCTTTTAACCCTATCCTCTTGCTACACTGGGTAACAATACGTCCAACTATCATCTGAATGTCTTCTCAGGACGACGCGTGTGTCTGGGCGAAGCACTGGCAAGGATGGAGTTATTTCTGTACCTGTCGGCCATGGTACAGCGCTTCCGCTTCCTGCCACCGGAAACTGGAGAGCTGCCATCTTTGCAGGGAACTCTGGGCCTTGTAGACTGTCCCAAGCGCTACCTGGTCCGTGCTGTTGCTAGAGAGTGAAGTCATTATATGATGATTAATGATACAAAGTAGGGGACCATGCAGTGTCAATAGGAAAGACAGAGGGACAGAAAGAAGACTTGAAGGACGGAGAAAAGGGCGACATCAGACAGAGATGTGGGTGAGGATATGAAGACTGTACATGACAGTCCAAAAGCAACGAACGTAATTTACAACTGACGAAGAGACCAGACGTATTTTATTGGTAATACAGTAGACATGTCCCCTTGTGACGTCCAAAGACCTTTGCGTCAAGTTTTTTCCAGACGTTTGTGAACTCTGTCGTTAGTATTTGACAATAGCCTCTTTCTCAAAACGAGACTGAAACAATTAGCGTCTATAGGATGTATGATTATTTTCTTATTAAAAATACTTTTATGCTAGAACACGTCACAAATAGGTGTGTATGTGTATAACTATATGCATATAGATATATAGTGTATGTGTACATGTATGTGATAAGTTTACATATGCATATAGTGTATGTGTATATGTATATACTAAGTTTACACATGCATATATATATATCTGTTTGTGTATACATTCATGCCTGTATGTATGAAGTCGGTAAAATCTACAACTTTCTGAACATTCGAGTATGTCCGGTATTCTGGTTTTAGAACCTGAAGATCATTTTAGACTAATGAAAAGGAAAGTAATGTAGGCATTGCTTGTCGTCATTTCAAAATCTCTCTACAAAAAAAGATATATTCCTAGGCGAAAACTTCTCTCAAGTTACGTTCGCGTTTTAGGAAACGGGAATTCAGCAAATCGGCATTCGGTATGAGAGAAAGACTTTGTTTTTACAAAAGCTTTTTTGTTTTTTATGATCAAGCCATAAAACTCGGAGCAGCTGCTAACATTCTCTCTCGCTCTCTCTCATAGTCGGTTAGCGGGTAACAAGCGTGTTTGTGCACACAGTTTATGCAATTGATTTTCATTTGAAGTACATGTAAATAACAATATTGTTATACCTTCTAAGGATTTCAGGCTTTGAAAATGCCGAATGCCTTTTTAATAAAATCTCTTATTCGATGAGTCCCTCCCTACGTGATGTTTCTCTGTGAACAATTTATTAGTTGTCTTCCTGTTGTACGGGGTCGTAGGCAGGACTCGATATTAGCCCTGTTCTGAACCCGTGTCCAGAGTGTTGCTTTCTTCCTTGTTGATAAATTTTTATCACAGATCATGGCCATTTGCAGAGTTTCTCCAGGAAGAAACACCATTTGAGTGCGTGAGTTTGTGTGCGCATCTGCCTGTGTGCTTAAAGTGGTTGGATTTGACACAGATAAAGACAAAGATTTGAGAAATAAGACAGAGTTGGGAAAAGGGGGAGTGCGCGTGATAAAGGGGGGAAGTGCGACAGTTGCGGGAGAGACAGTGGGGTGACGGAGAGATAAATTATTATTCAACACATCACAATCAACAGTGAGTAGGGTTGTTGTTGTCTACAGCTTTCTTCATTCAAGTGTCGAAAGTGAAATGTGACCATGAGATTTAGTTTGTCAACTATAAACAGGCACAAAAACTTTCCTCCATGTGTATGTTAGAAATTTGTTCATGATACAGCCTCCATGAATGAAATGGTTGCTGCTTGCATCGAGGCAACCATACGCTCACACATGCATGCATCCACACACCCGCACACACAAATACACACAAAAAAATCATTACTGATACAAACACTGAGCTCAAGAAGTGAGGTAAAAACGCAGGTTCATTCAAACGGGGACAAGCAGTGCACGCTTCTGTACTTTAGCCCCGTATACATCCACTCGATATGGGCTGCTGCGTTGCTTTAGCCAGTAGCTATGTTCTGCTCTTAATTTTTCTTTTTGAATTGTTCATGTTTTTTCCTAGGCATGATAAGCGTCACCTGGTTGGTTTCCCAGCAGCTTGTTAAGCGTGTACAGAAAGTACTGTCAGGGAGAATTTGTGACATTAATCATCCGACTGCTGGATCGAACTGGCCCTCAATGATCTGAACGCAATAGTCAAGAAAATGACTTTCAGCTCCGTTTTATATTTATATATTTTTGATATTTGTACATTTTCAGTCCTGTGACTCAGCTCTGACTGTGTTCTGCACAACTAAGCTGTCACAGTGGACTGATCTTGGCATTAAGTAACGTCCTAGGCATTGCTCTGACCATGAAAGGTTCGGGAGAATGAGTTGCACCGAACACCCCTTGCAAAGCTGGCAGCTCCCCAGTTTCTAGCGGCAGGAATCGAAAGAGTTGTATCATTGTTGACAGGTAAAGAAATAATTCCATTTTGGCAAGCGTTTCGCCTAAACAGATGCGCCGACCTGTAAGAAGAAAGCAATCTGTTTAGATAGATACGAAAGTAAATAGACAGACCGATGGAGGGAGGGAGAGAGGAAGCGATGGATGCATGGGCAGATGGCTGGATAGATGCTTGAACAGAGAAATGGATATATACATACATATGCTTACTGATATACACACGTATACACAAGTATATATTAATGTAAGATACAAATGGGAACGATATCCGATGTGAACAACAACACACAACAGCCATCAGTAACAGGCAAGAGAAACTTACCAGTAGAAAAAGGAATGAACTCTTTGGGTCTAGACAGTTTGCTGTCCTCACCGATGAACCGTTCAGGTCGGAACTTGTCGGGATCCCCCCAGACCTCTGGTGCTCTCAAAACGGACTCCAGACTAGGGATAACAAACGTATCCTTGGGAAGAGTGTATCCGCTGAACTCCACGTCACGCGCTGTGGCATGAGGCACGCTGAAAGGAACTATGTTGGCGTAACGCAGGATTTCCATGATGGTAGCTTCCAGGTAGACCAGTTCCGGCCTGTCGTGAATGGTGGGTGAACGCTCAGTACCGACAACTCTGTGGATTTCCTCGTAACACTTGTCCTGGACGTCAGGGTGGTGAAGGAAGTAAACAAGAGCCCAACGGATTGCTGTAGAGGTCGTTTCTGTGCCTCCTCCAAAGAGATCGAAGACCAGCTTTAAAAGATTGGTATCTGGAAATGCAAAGGAAAAAGTTCAACAAACAGATTAAATACATCTCCTTCCTGCATACGCACGCATGTTGCTGGTGAAACAGACAAAAGGTGGAAATGTAGTTACCATTGATGTATGTCAATCCGGGCTGTTTGTGGCGATGCACCTCTTTGATGTAGGCGCTGATAAAGTCGGCTGGACTTTCGTCAAGCTTCCGGAGGTGATCGTCAACAATCGGCTTTATGAATGCATTCAGCACCAGACGCAAGTTGTTCGTGATGCTTTTCAGCTTAAAGACATCCCCGGGCAGATGAAGCATGAAGGGCAGAAACACTGCCCCGGTGGCTGCTCCCACATCGCGAAGTATGTCGTCCACCATCTTGAGATTTTTCTCAAAAAATGGGTCATCATACTGAAAGCGGGTGCCAAAGACAATGGAGCAGATGATGTTAGACACGCTAACTTGGGTCAAGTGGGTCAGGTACACTGGCTGACCTTGACTCTCAGATATGACCTTGACATATTCTTTGACCTCCTCCTGAATCTTCTCTGCCAGAGTGTTCTTGCCCATCCCCAGCTTACGCAGTATTTCCAGGGAAACCTTCCTTTGGGCTTTCCAGACCGGGCCCGACGTTTCGAGGACACCTCGAGAAAGAATCATGGAAGTTTATTAAAAATGTGTGTGGGGTTGGGGTGGGGATGGAGGGTCATTTCGTTAGCCTTTGAAATAAATCTATGTCTTGGAGCTCTTGAAAATGAATAAATTCAGAAAAGGAAAAACATGAGAAAGAGTTTAAATTATGAATGAATGAATGAATGAAAATATGGACAGAAGGCAGAAAAAGAATATATGAAAAAAGAAAACAGAAAAGCAAATTAAATTAGTAAAAGAATGTATGCGATTATCGACTTAAAGCACAAGATAACTGAGATTCTAACCATTACAATAATGTATTTCATGCAGCGGCAGTGAGCATGGAATTAATATCCGAGGGTTTATCCCGTTGTTCTTTACATTTCTTGTCAGTGTCCTTTTCGGTATTTCACACAGCTACTGGTTGCTCATTGTTTGAAGACAATTACTAACAATATATGTGGGTTTTTTTCTTCTAGCTCATTTTGTTTCCTTCAACTCCTTGTTTTTTTTAAATAATAATTAGAGTTCATCATAAAAGTTAATAACAATGTTTATTTGTCTTCCTTTGATGTTTTATTGAAATGCTGAAATGCTACAGCTACTGAATGGAACTGATGGTACCTTTACTGTCAGTCACAAGATCAAGAAAGAAAAAATGAGGTCTGTCGGAGAAGACGTCGGCGTGTTTGACCAGCGCGTCCTTAATGACGTTGTAACCGTTGAGCACCACCACCAGGCGGTTGCCTAGATACAGACTGAACACGTCACCGTACTGTCGTCGCCATGCTGCGAACTGCTGACGAGGGTCTTTCTTCATCCTCAGCAGATGACCCAACAGGGGCACGGCCAGTCTGGGTCCTGGGGGTACCCCTGGGGGCCGTCTGACGGACATCCACCACAACAAAGACAAAACGGCTACGCAGATAGCGAGGTTTGTGTCGAAGTCGAGGATTTCCAGCAGCACTGCCATCCTATCGTCTTTTGAAACTGCTAGTAACAGAACAGAAAACTGAGTGTCCAGATATGAAGCATTAAAACGCTTGT
>SMGT01002124.1:13525-47785 GCA_004794575.1 Lanistes nyassanus | reverse complement strand
GGGGGGGGCTAGGCTTTGGGCTGGTTTGTATTATACATCGCCATCGAAAATTACAGCGTTTTACAGTTTATTTACTGCCGCGTCTGCATTTTGAAAACGCTTTTTGATAATATCAAGTTGCACAGAAAGAAGGAACGCCTTATGCGTAACATAAAGAAAGCATTGCTACAAGACTGGCAAGACTGGCTGCAAGACTGGCAGAACCCTCAACCCTACCCCCTACCCCTCCTCCTTCCTGTCACACACCCCTCCTCCAAACACACAGACTGCCGACTGTTCTCTGTCCGCGTGTTCGGCCAAGGTTCTGCCGTGTTCTATTTTCAGTTAAGTAACTAGGTCAAACTGCAGAGGGAGGTTAATCCCGCATTGCGCTTTCGCCACATTTGAGTGTCGTCATATTGTTTAGCCACAAAGGCCAGACAACCAAAGAAAGAACAGTACATGTCCTAGAAAATAAATAAGAGTCAACCATTGCCCAAGACGAAGTGGTACAAAAGGTTGTCTGGTTTGGTTCAGACATCCTGCCGACTACGGACTGCTCGTAGTCGTATAAGCGTGTTCCAAAGGTACAAGTGTACTTAAAGTAAAACAGTTCGTAGAAACCTGGATCGGACCTGGCATCTAAACGGCTCCTCTAGCTGACAGCAAACAGCGAACATACATGCACAGCCTACTATTGTATACACTAAACAGGCGACGCTTACCAGGTTAGACCAAACAAAATGCTGGTGTATATATATCCCCTCTGTCAAGGGAGTTATATTAGGCCATGAACAAAAATGGATCTACCAGTTACCTTTGCCTGGCGAAACTACCTGGGTAAAAGGTTGTATGATTAAAGAATAATTAACTTATCATTTAGTTCAGTCAAGTCGCGACCACGCATCGCATGATAGTGGTAACGGGATGCAATGTCTCACTTCGCACAGGCGCGGAGGGAACGCATGTAAGCGAAGCAACATCTTCCCACGCAGTAAACATACTTTCTTGTAAACCTGGCTCGGACTACAGATCTGCACTCTCTGCTCATAAGGGGAAACGACGACAAACCAAAATTACCTCTGCTACCTACCTACTGACAACGTGACACAGGGACCAGCGATCACCTAACGACGAGCTGTAACTGCAGTCTACTTTTTCTGCACAAAGACAAGATGGATGTTTTTAGCTGCATAAATCAGCAACACGCTACGCTTTCTCCGGACACTGAGAACAGGCAACGATCAGACAGACATTCAGCGTACACGCCACAGCTCGTACTCACCGCCTAAGGCTGGCTTTTGCCCATGCTAGTGAGGACAGACTAACCTCTGACACCCACTCGAACATTAGATCGCATAAGAACGCAAGGTGTCGCGCGATCTATGGGTCGTCAGCACGAGCCCAGTAGTAGTACAGCCACCCACCTGCTATCGGCCTCATGACCTCTGTTTCTAGGATGACTGATTTCGTGTACACGTCGCTAGCTGATCTATAATTTCTTTTCTCACTCTCTCCTCTCCCTGTTTCTTCTCTGTGGCGCGCACATGCACCTTTGCAAAACAAATGTGGCTAAGGATTCAGGTAAACTGTGTACAGAATGTGTGATCTTCCACCCATTATCTGCCTTTTGTATTTTGATTTAAAATTCTGAGTTTTAGGATTCGGCAGGCAGAAGTTAAGTCTATGCATATGAATATTTAATGATACGTCATCATTTTTCTTATTCTTATTCGTATTATTTCGGTAGGTCCTAACCAAAAAGTTTTATAACAGTCAGAAATGAATAAAAGGTGGCGATGTCTTTAAATGTTTTCTGCAGAAGTTCATCGGTTCCTTTTTCTAAAAATAAAGAAAATTATTTTAAATCATTTAAAATCGGCTTCAGCATGCTGCGAGACAAACAGCTTGAAGAGTTGTTTCAAAGGAACAGTTTTGAAGAAAGTAAGCCTGAAATCGACCATTCGGATAATTTTGTGGAGAACTTTCTCACCAAACAATGGTGATCTGCTTCAGTTTCTCTGGAAGGAGGACAGACTACTGTCAATACGTTTTACGTTACGTAACCCGCAGTCAGGATTTTTGTATTCGAACCTACTTCTTGACATCTATCCTGACAATATTGATGACATCTTTTCGGCAAAAAAGTTCGAATGACTCTCAGAAAAAAATTCTTTGCCTTCGCACAAAAGCACGCATGTCATGCATACTCAAAAAGGCAATATCTTTTTAGTTTCTGTTTTTATTTTCAAGCATTTATAGATGCCTTAACGATGGAAAAGAACAAACTCAAATACTTCGAAAGTCTGTAACCAACCCATACGGCATGCTCGTCGGTCGCTTCCCTGCTTCCCTGCTTCCATCTTCACTCTCTCTCTCTCGTTTCCTGTACTCCTCACTACGCTACAAACTAATATACCATCACTTATCTTTCCGAAAAGAATTTATATTGTCTAACTTTAATATCATTAACATTATACAACACAAGATATATAGAGTCAGAAAGGACTTCGCTGATTCTGAAGAGCTATATTTAAGTCGGAAAATTACACCTGGGCTCAACGCGGGTTCATATTCCAAGTTCTGTTTTGTTCTCTCTTTGCAGATTTGTTACATTTGGCTTCCATCCCTCAGCACTGCCCGAACCTTAAAGGGTTTGGGACAATACGTTGCTCCTAACACACCTTCCAAAGACGGCAGCTCCCCAGTTTCAGGTGGCAGGAATCGAAAGAGTTGTATCATCGTTGACAAGTAAAGAAAAAGTTCCATTCTTGCAAGTGCTTCGCCCAAGCACATGCGTCGCCCTGTCAGAAGAAAAGATCAGGTATTCGTGAGGCATGATGTCATAGACTATTTAAAGAGACATATTTATGAATGAGTGGCTGCTTAGGGAGGCTAAATCTGTTTTCAGACAAAAACATTTCCCGACACTACACGCGATCAAGCAGGCTAATTATTTCAGATGTTTTCAATATTGTTAGAGTGTTATGTCTGTCATATAAATATGGTTGAAATAGCTCGACAGGGTAAAAGGAACGAAACATGAGTTACATGTAATATCTAGTCCTGAATATGTTCCCACACAGCAATGCTACAGTGAATGTCACCAAATTCATCAAAACGGAGGAATAACTTTTTTAATGTGCTGGTATAGGGAACGTCCCGTGACACAGTCGAAGAGAGGTGAAGTGTTGTATGTTTAGGAGTGTAGCTGGCAGACAAGGCGCAGAGCACTGAGAGAAAATGGACTGAACCAAAAGCCTGAAGATGAAGAGCTCACCAGTAGAGAAGGGAATGAACTCTTCAGGTCTGGACAGCTTTCTGTTAGCACCGATAAACCGTTCAGGTCGGAACTTGTCGGGATCCCCCCAGACCTCTGGTGCCCTCAACACAGAGTCCAGGTTGGGGATGATGACAGCGGCTTGTGGAATAATATACCCGTTGAATTCCACGTCACGCGCTGTGGCATGAAGAACGCTGAAAGGAACGATGTCGGCGTAACGCAGGATTTCCATGATGGTGGCTTCCAGGTAGACCAGCTCCGGCCTGTCGTGAATGGTGGGTGCTCGCTCAATACCGACAACTCTGTGGATTTCCTCGTAACACTTGTCCTGGACGTCAGGGTGGTGAAGGAAGTACACAAGAGCCCAACGGATTGCTGTAGAGGTCGTTTCTGTGCCTCCGCCAAAGAGATCGAAGACTGACATTGAAAGATTGGCATCTGAAATTTGCATAAAAACAAAATCAATCAATCAATCAATCAATCAATCAATCAGTCAGTCAGTCAGTCAGTCAGTCAGTCAGTCAGTCAGTCAGTCAGTCAGTCAGTCAGTCAGTCAGTCAGTCAGTCAGTCAACCGATCAGTCAATCGACTTCCCTTTCTCTATGTCTCATCAAAGACACTACATGACACAGATATATATCTCCAATTCACGGTGTAAACCATATCTCTGTGTACATACACCCATCTCTAGACATATAATAAATGCTCCATATACATGTTATCTCAAGATAAATGCATATTTAACTATTGCAACCTACACCAAGAAACGGAATTGTGGTTATTTACCGTTGATATAAGGTGACCCCAATTGTTTGTTGCGTTGTTGGTGTACTTCTCTGATGTATGCGCCAATAAAGTCGTCGGCTGGACTTTCGTCAAACTTGCGGGAGTGTTCGTCGACAAAAGGGTTGATAAAAGTATGAAGGACAAGACGAAACTTGTCCACGATGCTCCGCACTTTGAAGAAATCTCCAGGGAGGTAAAGCAAAAACGGCAAAAGGCTTACTGCCGAGGCTGCTCCTGCATCTCGCGTCAAGTCATCCATTATCTTGAGATTTTTCTCAAAAACAGCGTCATCATACTGGAAACGCTTGCCAAAGACAATGGAGCAGATGTTGTTAGACACGCTGGCTTGGGTTAAGCGGGTTAGGTCCAGAGCCTGACCTCGGGTTTCAGATATGACCTTGACATACTCGTTGACCTCCTCCTGAATCTTCTCTGCCAGAGTGTTCTTGCCCATCCCTAGTCTGCGCAGGATTTCCAGTGAGACCTTTCTTTGGGCTTTCCAGACTGGACCCGAGGTCGCTATAATGCCTAAAAATAGAGCAATTCATTGTGTCATAGAAGTCCCCGAAAGTGATTCTCATAGTCAGGTTTGTTGTCATCGTAGCTGCAGTCGTTACAGTCATCATTTGCATCAACATCATCGTCACTGGCTGCTCCGTTGTACGGACATCAATGTAAATAAGGTGGTAGCTGCCAGGATAGAACTGCTTACTAGAGAACTTAAAATAATTGTCTTATGCTCCGTGTTACTGATTACATTATTCCCACTTCCTGCAGCTGTCTCAATCTATACCGAAACCGTTGTAATCATTCTTTATTTTATATTATCTATTGTATTCGTTAAGTTTAATTTCTTTCTGCCTGGAAAACAGGAAGAGGGGTGTAAAAAAAATTGGTGCAAAACAATACAGTCGTGCATACAACAGTAAAGACTGCTCAAAACCAGGCTGTCACGGTACACAGTTTTCCCAGCAGGCATTATCATTCATCATTATCATAAATCATCTTCATCATCATCTTCTTCATCTTCCTTCTTTCTTGGTTTTTTTCTTCCTTCCTTCTTTCCTTCCTTTTTTCTTTTTCTCTTTCTTTCTTCTTCATTCTACCAGCATAAGGGACCTTGTGTGATTCAGCATAGGACTATACACTCTAAATATTTTTAACACCAATTGAAAGTCAGAAGTGTTAAAGCAGGTGCAAACTATGTGCTGTGTGTGTAAATAATATGTAAGATGAGTGCTGCATCTGTTCTAAGTATTGTTAGAATGACCGAACACTTGCTGGTGCCACACATTTGGAATATTTTCAAAACAACATTGGTACATTTTTCGGTCATTTTAACACTTTCGAGAACACAGATAGAACACTTTTTACACTAGTCCAGCACCAACATATCTAAAACGTTCTAGATCAGTGTAAAATGCGTTCTGTTTCAGTAACAAACTAAGTTTTCTAACTTGAACACTTCTTGTTTACAGCGTATTTAGAAAACAACATAAATAAATGGCAGCTAGGAAGGGAACCTTTTAGTGCCAAATTATACACCAGGACCCCAACCTTCTAATGTTTATTGTAATGCTCACTAATGTTTTTAATCTTATTTTAAAGTTTTGTCTTTTTCTGTGGACTTCATGAAACCATGTTTAGGTTTTCTGAAAGCAATTCAAAGGTCGGTTTGATTTCGGATCGGGTGTTTGATTTCTGTTTAATGAAAGGATTATCCTATTTCCAAAATAACTTGCCCTTGCTGTCGGACACCAGATCCATGATGAAGAAGTGAGGTCTGTCGGAGAAGACGTCGGCGTGTTTGACCAGCGCGTTCTTGATGACGTTGTAACCGTTGAGTACCACCACCAGGCGGTTGCCTAGATACAGGCTGAACACGTCACCATACTGTCGTCGCCATGCTGCGAACTGCTGACGAGGGTCTTTCTTCATCCTCAGCAGATGACCGAACAGGGGCACCGCCAGTCCGGGTCCTGGGGGTACCCCTGGGGGCCGTCTGACGGACATCCACCACAAGACAGACAAAGCCACTATACTTACAGCCAGACTGGTGTTGAAGTCGAGGATTTCCAGTAGCACTGTCATCCTGCTGAGATGTCTGCAGGACAGCCTGAACAAGCCAGATCAAGAATCGCTGGCACCAGCCCATAGACATGAAACTGCGAAGCTGAATTTAAAACTAGTAAGAGGGAAGGAGCAATGGAGACATTACAGCCATTTCTGTACATGCTATGCATTAAAAGCTGTTTAACACATTCTTTGAAAAATACTATGAAAAATCCCAACGTCATCATTTTCTGAATATCCTGTTTTATATATTAATATTATTTATTAATATTTAACTTTCTTGTGATATTCTGAGTGCACAGATTTTCTATACCTACTCCATGAAACTGAACTTGGTTTTCTTCCCATTACAGAACAGTTCTGCATAAAAGAATTACAGAAAGTTCTGTGTGTGGAAATAATCCGCATCATATTATATCATTAGGCGAAGTGATCCAAAATAGAGGATTTGATGAGTTATAAATTATCTTCTAGTTGATGTGCTGTGGCGTGTTACAGCAAGGTGATCCCATATGCAACAAACTCAAATAGTTTGCTTATTCCAGAATAGCCTCCATGACAGGATTAAGTTCCTTGAATTTTCCATGCACGAAAAAACCGAATACCTTGTTTACCCTCCTTTATTCGGAAATGATTAAGTTATTCAGTCGTCCCGGGGGCCGAAACAGCGTTTTCAGAGGCTGTAAAATTTGCTATTCGGGAATAGAATTTAGTAACGTTACATCCATACTGGGCCAGTCGAGAATATTCCGATTCATTTTTGGAGAATTCCTTTGCTTCCAGCCCACGTTTTCTGATGAGTTCAAAGTGAAGTCTTGAAATTCAGTATCAGCGTTTGTGTTGTACCCGTGTGTCCCAGAGACTGCGGTGTGACAGAGAGAAATACAGGACCCACGCGCTCGTGTGTATGTGTGAGATAGAAATACAGGACCCTCGCGGCTCGTGTGTATGTATGAGAGAGAAATACAGGACCCGCGCGGCTCGTGTGTATGTGTGAGAGAGAAATACAGGACCCGCGGGGTTCGTGTGTATGTGACAGAGAAATACAGGACCCGCGCGGCTCGTGTGTATGTGTGAGAGAGAAATACAGGACCCTCGCGGCTCGTGTGTATGTGACAGAGAGAAATACAGGACCCGCGCAGGTCGTGTGTATGTGTGAGAGAGAAATACAGGACCCTCGTGGCTCGTGTGTATGTGACAGAGAGAAATACAGGACCCGCGGGGTTCGTGTGTATGTGACAGAGAAATACAGGACCCGCGCAGGTCGTGTGTATGTGTGAGAGAGAAATAGAGGACCCGCGCGGCTCGTGTGTATGTGTATGTGAGAGAGAGAGAGAGACCCGTGCCAGTGCACGCGCACGAAGCCGTGACCCTTTTCATTACAGAACAGAGAAGAGTATAAAACCAAGGCTCGTTCACCATTGACTTACCAGTCAGTTTTCCTTTCTGCTTGTGAGGGAAGTCGGAACAGACAAACACACACAAACTGTTTTATCCCGGACAGAGTGGCAGCAACAACGCTTCTGTATGAACCACCTGACCTTGACTTCTAACCCACAGTAAGTACAGTACTTCATACGATTGGTTGTTTCGCAGACCTACTGGCATGGGCACGAGCTTTGAATTATATGATGTGGGTCACTGCCGCTATTGTGCACCGAGTAATTGCAGAGCAGTTCGCTGTACGTTCAGAGGCACTGCGCAGACTACCAGCGAGTGTAATTATGTTTCGCTACTGTTGCTTTTTTCAGTTCGTATCCAAAGCCTTCTTTGTCCAAAGCCTCCGTCTGGTTTCAAATCTCATTTGTGATAAAACTTTTCCTTCCAATGTTTCATACTGATTACAGGTCCCCCCAACGTTTGTGCATCACACCACACATTCTTAAAATCGTAACCAGTCATAGCAGTCGAAGTGAATAGGTATAAAGTCACCTTTGAAAAAGCTTCGGTTAAAGAAACACCTTAATCTTTAGAGTAACTTACAGGTCTGTGAGTTTTCATTCATTAGTATCCATCCACCATAAAGGAAAGAAGCTTATTTAAGCTTATAGAATATCATTTGAAACAGTTTGTATTGAGATGCTTTCAGGAAAATACGTTTAGTTATGCATATGGATAATGCAAAAACACAATGCAAATATAGCTAAAGGGAAGTGCTTGGGGACCAAACATTCTGATTTTGTCAGTGTTGAGTACCCACACGAGGTCACCTTCTTAGGACGGCTAAGGTCTCAAATATTCGGGCCCACCTTACATGCTGGGTCCAAATGCCTTGCGAAGAAGGATGTTTTCCAAATTACAGATGGTCAAAAAGATTCTTCATCATTTTGGGATATACAGACAAAGGAAACAATTTTCTGTGGTCACCAATCCACAAGCTAAAAAATAATTATCTTTGCGATCTCCTTTAGTAAGACATTTAGGAATATTCTGATGCTGACAATTTCGTCAAAGATGGCCAGGAAGTACACTTTATACAACGGGTAGGCAAGCTACAAATCCTTACTAATCAGCGTATGTCACTGTGTACTTTGATCCGGTATTGTTCTATGTCGCTGTTACTGTTATTGTAAAATTCCAGATTCTAATGAATAAAAAAGACGTAGACAACACACACTGCAAAATATCAGTGGCTAGCAAAAGAAAGTGGAAAATTTTGAGAAACATTTTTCTTCCTCTTTTGCCTTCTTTTCTGTACTTCTGGAAGAACCCACACCTGCCTGCGGACGTGTCTCTGCCTGTGTCTGTGAGTGAGAATAAATTAGAAATGGAATTCCACGTGAGGACCCTGGGCGCTGCCTATGCGTGGGAGGAAAAAATAACAGGGGAGATAAAATATATAGAGCATTTTAACATTATTCATAAGCATAAAGATTTGGGGGGTATAGTTGAATGTGCAAATGTTGTGTGCGAGGGTGCATGTGTGCCTGTTGCTGTGACTGATACTGGAGTGGGGGGGGGGAAGAGATAAAAATATAATAGTTCTCAGAATGTGTGTGTGTGAGTGCGTGCATGTGTGTGTGTGTGTGTGTGTGCGCGTGTGTGAGTGTTCTCGGCGAGCATGAAGGTTTGAGAAAAAATCTGGGTTGAGGTTTCTTCTCGGGAAAAGGTGAAAAGGTAGATGAGTGGAGTTCACTCAGGAGGGTGAGCGAAGACTCACAGGATAAAAGAGGAGGAGAAAAGAAACTGGAGGGCAAGGGGGAAGGCGAAAAGCGGGACGAAAGGAGACGACGGTTGAGGCGAGTCGTAGGCGTGTGATGGAGGATTTTGTTTGAAAATCCAGTGACAGGGCGATTACATGGAAGTTCATGGAGTGACAGCTACAGGCTGTGGAAAGGAGAAATCTGTGTCCTGTGTGTGTCCCCGAAGAATCTCGATTTCGGCTGTGATCTTGTGACATGGGTCCTCTGTGGAGTTATATTCAAGTGCTGGGAGATTACCTAAATCGTCTCTTCCTCCAGTAAATCGTCGGTGTGAACTGGATGCTTGCTGTATTCCTGAGGATTACTTTTGTGTGTGGCGCTGTGCCACCCCCGCGCATTACCTGTGCTGTGTGGCGATTACCTGGCGTACTGGACGTCGACTGAGACAGGGCTGATCCGAGTCTAGGAACGTATGTATCAAAACTTTCCAGTATTGGTCCAGTATTAGAAAGACGATTCTAACACGATGAACTCTCAAGGGTCAGCTAAGGTAAGGTCAGGTCAAGTCAGGCCGGATTTTAACAAAACTCTGTTGAACTTAGCCACCTGCTGCGCGAGAAGGAGAAGACAGCACTGAACGCTTAGATGAACTATCCTGGGTGAACTAGTGACACTAACAATGTACTGAAGTTTATTGGAGTTCTGGTCTACCCGAGTTTAGCTTGATAACATTACTGTTGTGTGAAGGCGTCAGTGGATTCAATTAAGAGAAGTACGGTAGAAGGGTGAAGGTCTGTGGAAGTGAATGAGGTGGTTTTAAATTAAAGTGATAGCGATTAAAGATGAAGGCCCATAAAATGAAAGAAGTATCCGAAGAAACAATTGTAGTAGATTTGCAGTAACTGGTGATTTTTTATTTTGTTTCCCTCTTGCGCTATATGTGTTTGTTGATATTGTTGTGTTTAGTGGTGTCAGCGAGCAGTTATCTGAAGGGTGGAAATTGTGTGGTTGAAGTTGTGATAATATGTAAACCCATAGCTGACCAACTATTTTAAAGGTGCTTCAGTACGTTTCAAGACAGTTCAATTCAATTAGTATAGGGTGTCCTGTCTTGAACAAGATGCGTAAAGTTTTGTAGAGCCCTTGTGAAGTGAAGATAGCGGAGAGCTTGGGAGAATAAAAGAATACGCCACAGCCTTTGTGTGCGTGAGACTGGGTGAGTACATGCATGCATGGCTGTGACATACAAAGTACTTAAACATGTACAGTCTTCGCGTCTATGTGTGCGAAAGCAGATCCACTTTCATTTCATCAATCATAGCTTATGACATTTTTTGTAAGAAATTTGTTCGTTTTACACACACTAAAGGTTATATTTTATTCATAAGCACGAACACGTGCTCACGCACATAAGGACGTGAACAGAGAGAAGGAAGGGGTAGAAGGAAGGAGAGAATGGAGAAGAGGTCGAGATCCACGCATATATCTTTTACACAATACTTAGAATAATAATCAGAATATTTCTTTCAGTGATACATTGAACGAGAGAATAGTGTCCAGCAGTTTTAACATCCCTATGTGTTTTCTGGTTTTGTAAGCAGACCCAGCCTTTCAGAGAAAATCACGGCAAAGCTTCCATCCCGACATACACTCTCACATCCAGTATATGCTGCACATGTAACATCTGAACCCGCACTAGAACTCAGAGACCTCTCTGTTCAGAGAGACTAGCCCGATCTAAATGTTGATGTACAGTCTTAATACTACCTTGAAATTAAGCTTAATCAGACCGAAACCCATACTAAAAGCAGGTGTGAGCTTCTACATGTTCTGACATAAAATATAACATCCTAAGCCTGTAAACGTTCTGGCATAGAACTCAACATTCTAGGTCTGTAGATGTTCTGACATAGAACATAACATTCTAAGCCTGTACATATTTTGGCATGAAATATAACAGTCTAGGTCTGTACATGATTTGACAAAGAACTATACATTCTAAGTCTGTACATGTTTCCACATAGCACTTTAACTGTCTAAACCTGTACATGTTCTGGCATGAACATGTCTTCATGTCTTTTCAACTTCTACTGACAGCACGAACCATGTAATGTTTGGGAACGTCCACCGCACCAAAATCTCCCTGCAAAGATGGCAGCTCTCCAGCTTTCGCTGGCAAGAAGCAGAAACTCTGTATCATGGCGGCCAAGTAAAGAAACAGTTCCATTTTCGCAAGTGCCTCGCCCAAACACGCTCGTCGTCCTAGGAAAGAGGTCAAAGAAAATATTATTAAATATTAAACAAAAACATTATATTCTAGACAAAAACAATGTCAGCTGTATTAGGAGCTAAAAATTACACAAGGACAGCAAAAACAACTAAGGGAAACATACAGCCAAAACTTCCCTTTCCAAACCTGCCTTCAAATAGCTTGACAATGTGTATGTAGGCAATTAACTTACTTGAAAAAACATACAAAATTGTTTTACAAAATTGAGCAACCAACTTCCTATGGAAGCTTTCACAGACTAGATTATTTTGTGCACTTTAAAATTTCAAGGACCACACGCTGAGTCACACACCGGTGGAAAAAGGAATTAATTCTTCAAATCGAAGCGGTCTGCCGTCTTGTCCGATGAATCTTTCAGGGCGGAAATTTTCGGGATCTCCCCACACTTCCGGATCATGAAGGACAGAGCTGAGATTGGGAACAACAAAAGTGTTCTTTGGAATAGTGTGTCCTATGAACTGAACGTCACGCGCTGTGGCATGCGGCAAGCTGAGTGGGACGATGTCGGCGTAACGCAGGACTTCCATGATGGTGGCCTCCAAGTAGACTAGTTCCGGCCTGTCGTGAATGGTGGGTGCTCGCTCAGTACCGACAACTCTGTGGATTTCCTCGTAACACTTGTCCTGGACGTCAGCGTGGTGAAGGAAGTAAACAAGAGCCCAGCGGATTGTTGTAGCAACGGTCTCTGTCCCCGCCTCAAATAAGTCCAAGACTACTTTCTGCAGGTTGATTTCTTGTGGGAGAAAGTGAAAAATTAAGAACGAAACCGTGAAAAACATTAAAGACATGTACAGTATGGTACTTGTGTGCGCGAGTATGTTAATATAAAATACCCGGAGTTGGATGTGCTTTTTTTCTTTACGTGTCTGTTTTCTCCGGGTGTGTATGTAAATGACCTTTGTTTAGTGTACAAAGCTGCTGACGAAGTGTTAGAAAAGAGACCCCACACCCTATGAATTTCACGTTCAAAACATCTTTTACATCTAAAATGGCATACATGTTCTAAATATTATCTTCATATAAATTGACTAAGGATTGTCACATGTGCACTCACTGGGTTTGTCGTATTTCTAATCTTAGAATTATATCTTTACAAACTGATCACTATAAAATATACACAGATAATGCAATCATAAAACTGAATGTGCTGAAAGTACACAAATAGACAAAGACTCCATGAAGCCACACGTACCATTAATAAACTCAGAATCTGGCTTCTGTTTCACTTGACGTGAGTGTCTGATGTAGGCGCTGATAAAATCATCTATGGAGTTCTCATCGTAGTTCTCAAGATGGCATTCGATGAAAGGCTTGACAAATTCACCCATAATCATTGCTATGTTGGCAAACATTTTCTGCATTCCAAACGGGTCCCCGGGAATAAATCGCAGAACTGGGAGGGCTTGCACAACAGCCATGGTAGTCTCCGCTTTAAAGTCCTCGCTTACAGCTTCCAGGTAGGTGTTGAAGAGGGGGTCATCGTACTCAAAACGTTTGTCAAAGAGAATGGAACAGATGTTGTTGGACACGCTATTTTGGGTCAGTCGGGTCAAGTCCTGGAGCTGACCTTCTTTTGCACCGATGGCCTTGACATAGTCTTTGACCTCTTCCTGAATCTTTTCGGCCAACGTGTTCTTACCCATGCCAAACTTCCTCAAGATTTCCAGTGTTGTCTTGCGCTGAGCTTTCCAAACAGCGCCAGAAGAATGCGCCAAACCTGTGACACGAACATTTGTTTGTGTACATGAGGTCGGCGTCTTTATCCGCGATACAATGAGAAAAAATATCTGATATTTGATAAATGGAGGATTATAACTGAACCTATTTCCTTACCAAATCTTTATACAGGACCTGGTATATTTGGAGTTTTAAAACAAACGGGACAAAATGTCAAACGATGTCAGATCTCCTTACCCCATTATTTCTTCTGCAAATATGCAAATATTATCACGCACCTTCACTTTTCACGCTTGCTCTAAGGGGCGAGTGAGGTCTGTCAGAGAAGACGTCGGCATGTTTGACCAGCGCGTCCTTGATGACATT
Source organism: Lanistes nyassanus (assembly GCA_004794575.1). Lineage (NCBI taxonomy): Eukaryota > Metazoa > Mollusca > Gastropoda > Architaenioglossa > Ampullariidae > Lanistes > Lanistes nyassanus. The sequence goes on along the minus strand of SMGT01002124.1, from coordinate 34,188 downwards.
GTAACCGTTGAGTACCACCACCAGTTGACTGCCCGCGTACAGACTGAACACGTCACCGTACTGTCGTCGCCATGCCGCAAACTTCTCCCGGGGATCTGATGTCAAAAGATGCAGGTGACCCAGTACCGGAAGTGCAAATCCAGGTCCTGGAGGCACACCTGCCGGACGTCGTGTTGACAACCACCACAGTGAGACCAACGTCACAACGACCAACAACAAGACGGTTGTCGTCTCTGGCAGCAGCTCTGTTTCGGACATGGCTCTGCGCAAGATTATATGTAACAAATCAAACTTCTAGCTATTTTTAAAAAATGTACCTAATTAAAGATCAGGATGTAAACAGTAATGAGTAACATCTTCATTCAGTAGCTTCCCCTTTCCGAAAACTGAGTTTAACTACATTTAACAGTCGAAAACAGTCTAAAAGTTTGGAACGGATTAACACTTTATTTTTCCAGTCCTGTCACTCCTTTCTTTGTTCTACTGTCTGGTAATCCGCGCAGAACCTCAGGCTTTTATGCATATGGACAATCGTTACCTTCAAGCGTTACCTTCTAGTATAAGCACATACTTAACAACAGTAGAAAGCTGGGTGTGTACCGCGTTCTTTTCTCAATGACATCCTGCTTATTATTTGCGTGCTTACTTTTGCACTGGATGCATGTGTTATTGCCGTATTCAAATTTATTTATGAACAAATAATTTTATGTCGTTCATATTGCAAGGAGAACCTAATCCACGCCACTCACACGTTTAAAAATATCTAATTCTTCACTCAACACCACCTTCTGTGGTACGAAAGAGCTTTACTCAGCACCACAATAATGTAATCGTTCTTCCTGATAAGGCAGGTTGCTTACACAATCATTTGGCGCTCTGGGATTCCGTGGGCTCTAAAAGAACCCCTCTGAATTTCAAAAGGAGCTTTCAAAGTGCGTTGCCTTGCTTTCTTGTTTCGGTAAAGCACATTGCTGCTCTAAGTGCTCCAAGTGCAGAAGTCATAATCTGCATTAGTTACAATTAACATAAACATATTTTTATTTTAAGAACTGTAAGACAGGCAAAGCAGCGTACTCTCCTTTCCTCCATAAATTGCTTTTAGCAGAAATCAAATGCATGCATGTCACTTGTTGCAAATTTCTGTTGATATTTATTTGAAGAATATACACCCAATCAAACTTTTAATAGTTTGGTCACTTTTTTCCACGGAGAAGGGGTTAGAAGTTGCACAGGAAAAAAGGCTGAAAGACGGGGCCCCGGGACCTGCAGAAGGCTTTTGTGGGGACAGAGGGGTAGCTGAAGTGCATGTAACAGTTTACAGCCTCAACTCTAACAGTTCTGTTGATGGCAAGCAATCCTCTTAATAACATCCCTCATACTTTTCGTCCCTACCTCCCTGAGAGCGTCTTATTTCCCCCCCCCCACCCCTTCTCTTCTTCCCTACCTCCCTGAGAGCACCTCAATTCCCCCCCCCCTCGCCCGTTCACACACACATACACACCATTTTCTCCTCAAATTTACATTGTGAAACTGTCCTTACCTGGTCGTGCAACCCAACGCTACGTGATAATGTGACGCGTCTAGATACAGCTGTCAGTAAAACAGGTAAGTGATAGCAGTCTGGTTAATTTTCAGTTTGTACCGATGCCGATCCAACGTATTCCTTGGGTCATTGAAATGTTTCTACACGCACCCCTACCCCAACAATCGGCGACAAACTCGACAGATGCTTGTACCAAATGACTAATTTGGTAAACAGGTTCTTGTGTATGTGTGAGAAAAATACAGGACCCGCGCGGGTCGTGTGTATGTGGCAGTGTGTGAGAGAGAGAAAGAAAAATACAGGACCCGCGCGGCTCGTGTGTATGTGTATGTGTGAGAGTTAGAGAGAGAGAGAGACCCCTGGCCAGTGCACGCGCACGAATCCGTGACCTTTTGCATTGCAGAACAGAGAAGAGTATAAAACCAAGGCTCGTTCACCATTGACTTACCAGTCAGTTTTCCTTTCTGCTTGTGAGGGAAGTCGGAACAGACAAGCACACACAAACTGTTTTATCCCGAACAGCGGACAGAGTGGCAGCAAGAACGCTTCTGCAAAAACCACGTGACCTTGACTTCAAACCCACGGTAAGTACAGTACTTCATACGATTGGTTGTTTCGCAGACCTACTGGCATGGGCACGAGGTTAGAATTATAAGATGTGGGTCACTGCCACAATTGTGCACCGAGTAATTGCAGAGCAGTTCGCTGTACGTTCAGAGGCACTGCGCAGACCGCCAGCGAGCGAAATCATGTTTTGCTACTGTTGCTGTTCTCAGTTCGTGTCCAAAACCTTCTTTGTCCAAAGCCTCCGTCTGGTTTCAAATCTCATTTGTGATGAAACTTTTCCTTCCAATGTTTCATACTGATTACAGGTCCCCCCAACGTTTGTGCATCACACCACACACTCAAAAACTTAAAACCGCAACCAGTCATAGCAGTGGAAGTGAATAGGCATAAAGTCACATTTAAGAAAGCTTCGGTTAAAGAAACACCTGAATCTTTAGAGTAACTTACAGGTCTGTGGGTTTTCATTCATTATTATCCAACCACCATAAAGGCAAGAAGATTAAAATTTAAGCTTATAGAATATCATTTGAAACAGTTTATATTGAGATGCTTTCAGGAAAATACGTTTAGTGAAGCATATGGATAATGCAAAAACACAATGCAAATATAGCTAAAGGGAAGTGCTTGGGGACCAAACATTCTGAGTTTGTCAGTTTTGGGTACCCAGACGAGGACACATTCTTAGGACGGCTAAGGTCTCAAATATTCGGGCCCACCTTACATGCTGGCTCCAAATGCCTTGCGAAGAAGGATGTTTTCCAAATTACAGATGGTCAAAAAGATTCTTCATCATTTTGAGATATACAGACAAAGGAAACAATTTTCTGTGGTCACCAATCCACAAGCTAAAAAATAATTATCTTTGCGATCTCCTTTAGTAAGACATTTAGGAATATTCTGATGCTGACAATTTCGTCAAAGATGGCCAGGAAGTACACTTTATACAACGGGTAGGCAAGCTACAAATCCTTACTAATCAGCCTATGTCACTGTGTACTTTGATCCGGTATTGTTCTATGTCGCTGTTACTGTTATTGTAAAATTCCAGATTCTAATGAATACAAAAGACGTAGACAACACACACTGCAAAATATCAGTGGCTAGCAAAAGAAAGTGGAAAATTTTGAGAAACATTTTTCTTCCTCTTTTGCCTTCTTTTCTGTACTTCTGGAAGAACCCACACCTGCCTGCGGACGTGTCTCTGCCTGTGTCTGTGAGTGAGAATAAATTAGAAATGGAATTCCACGTGAGGACCCTGTGCGCTGCCTATGCGTGGGAGGAAAAAATAACAGGGGAGAGAAAATATATAGAGCATTTTAACATTATTCATAAGCATAAAGATTTGGGGGGTATAGTTGAATGTGCAAATGTTGTGTGCGAGGGTGCATGTGTGCCTGTTGCTGTGACTGATACGGGAGGGGGGAGATAAAAAATATAATAGTTCTCAGAATGTGTGTGTGTGCGTGTGAGTGTACGCGTGCGTGCGTGTGCGTGCGTGCGTGTGCGTGCTTGCGTATGTGTGTGTGTGTGTGTTTGTTCTCGGCGAGCATGAAGGTTTGAGAAAAAATAGCAGGCAAAAGAGAGTTATAGAGTGTCACGGATCGGTTCCCCGTGACGGTCTGGGTTGAGGTTTTTTTTTTTCCTCGGGAAAAGGTGAAAACGTAGATGAGTGGAGTTCGCGCAGGAGGGTGAGCGAAGATTCACAGGGAAAAAATGGGGAGAAAAGAAACTGGAGAGGAGGAGGGGGAAGGCGAAAACCGGGACGAAAGGAGACGACGGTAGAGGCTAGCGGTAGACGTCCAATGGAGGATTTGAAAATCCAGTGACAGGGCGATTACATGGAAGTACAATGAGTGACAGCTACAGGCTGTGGAAAGGAGAAACCTGTGTTCTGTGTGTGTGTCCCAGAAGAATCTCGATTTTGACTGTGATCTTGTGACATGGGTCCTTTGTGGATTTATCTTTAAAGTACTGGGAGATTACCTAAATCGTCTCTTCCTCCAGTGAATCGTCGGTGTGAACTGGGTGCTTGCTGTATTCCTGAGGATTACTTTTGCGTGTGGCGCTGTCCCACCCCCGCGCATTACCTGTGCTGTTTGGCATTGTCCCACCCCCGCGCATTACCTGTACTGTGTGGCAATTACCTGGCGTATTGGACGTCGACAGAGACAGGACTGATCCGAGTCCTCCGTTGCTCTTCACTGTTCCGGTGAGAGCTTGGAGAGTCTAGGAACATATGTATCAAAACTTTCCAGTATAGGTCTATACAAAAGACTATTCTAACACGATGAACTCTCCCAGGTCAGGTCTGGTCAGGCCAGATTTTAACAGAACTCTGTTGAACTTAGCCACCTACTGCGCGAGAAGGAGAAGACAGCATTGAACGCTTAGATGAACTATCCTGGGTGAACTAGTGACACTATCAATGTACTGAAGTTTATTGGAGTTCTGGTCTACCCGAGTTTAGCTGTATAACATTACTGTTGTGTGAAGGCGTCAGTGGATTCAATTATGTGTGTGCATGCTGTAACAATATGCGTGCTAGGGAGTAGGTAGCAGGTAGGTTAGTTAGGGGCATAGAGTACAGCCTAGAAACAAACATTCCATCCAAGACAGATCTGAGCCTGAACTTAATCCTTAGCAGGCCAGACATACCTGAGAGGTCAGACACACCATTTTAAGTCACACTCCACTCAGTAACTATACACAACAGAACAGTAACTCCAAACTATGCATCGTCCACTAGGGTCACCAAGAATGCAGTTGCCCACCATAGTCACACGTGCAGATGGGGAAAGGTCAGCCACCGACATTTAGGGCTAATATATAAACTCTAGTGGGGAAAGGAGTTGGTAGTAGGGGGTTGAGAGTTGGGGTTTGTTCTGATTTCTGAGTCTGATTCTGATTCCGATTCTGAATGCTTAGACCGGAGATAGCCTGGAGATGACCTAGTGAGTTTGTAAGCCCGCCCGCCACGCTGATTCACATTCGACGATAAATAAAACTTTGATGGACCAAAGGACATGAGTCCGTGGAGTGTGGTGCATGTCTCGGTGGGGTGTTGTGGGATTAAGACGGACAATGCTACATCTCTGGCGCCGTGATTCGTCATAATGTCACATTTCGGGTGCCGTACCTCGCCATAATGGTACATTTCTGGTGCCGTACCTCGTCATAATGGTACATTTCTGGCGCCGTGATTCGCCATAATGGTACAATGCGTGTGCGTGTGTGTGTGTGTGCGCGCGCGCTTAAACATGTACAGTCTTCACGCATATGAGTGCGCAAGCAATTCCACTTTCATTTCATCAATCATAGCTTATGACACTTTTTGTAAGAAATTTTTTCGTTTTACGCGCATGTCACGTTACGGATGGTTTTCTGCAGCGCTATAGTTCCTGTATCGTTCATTGTATTCTTTTTAAGATCGTCTCACTTCCTTTCATTCATTGAATTGATAGTAAGCTTCCTTTCATTCATTGAAGGAATGACACGTTAGTGACGCATAAAATTGTGTCGTCATGGAAGGAAAGACGTCATGCGTTCTTTCATAGAAACGCGTGGATATCAGCTTGGAGAACCAATGAGAAAAAGTGAATTATGTTGTTGGGGGAAACGAAGAAAACATTCGAGCAGAGACAATGAACTGAGGCGGACGTATTTCTTGTTGAGGGAACATCAACGGTCACTGTCAACGGACTTTGTTTAGTTACTGGGAGAAAACAGTCCAGAGTTTACTGTTTCAACTTAGTCCTTGCTGTTAGAAGATTTTTGGCTTCACCAGGCAAGATTTGTTGTCACTTTCTCGAGATTTGTGAAAGTGGCAGTAAACATTTGTTGAATCGTCAGAGGGAAGATTTAACGGCTAAGCGACCGGTGTTAAACTTTCTTGATCTGCTACTTGTTTAGACGACTTAATAGTAGGTCGTGAGTAGGCAGTGAAGAAACTACTATCCACTAGAGAGTGGAAATTTTTCTCATAGATCTAAAATCTATGAGAAGCGTGGTGTTAACTGTAACGGCTGAACAAGGACGTCCAAGGACAAACCGACAGACTGAGTAACACATTGCCTGTGATCCGAGGTTACCGATACCGAATACCCATCTGCTGTTATCCATTGGTTTGACAAAATTGGATATCAATCCTTCTTCCGCCCTGCCGACTGTTCATCTCGAATCTACATACCATCGACTGAGCACTCACATTTCCGTGAATCACGTCTACGGACATCAACTGTCTCCACCTGCGCATCTACATACCATAGACTGAACACTCACATTTCCGTGAATCTCGTCTACGGACATCAACTGTCTCCACCTGCGCATCTACATACCATAGACTGAGCAATCACATTTCCCTGAATCTCGTCTACGGACATCAACTGTCTCCACCTGCGTATCTACATACCATAGACTGAGCACTCACATTTCCGTGAATCACGTCTACGGACATCATCTCTCTCCACCAGCGCATGAACTACTTCCGCGATCTACCTGTTATGTGGACGAACACTGATGTGTCCGAACCATCCTTGACTGGAATATAATTCTGTGCCGGTGGAATAACTGTACACACCGCAAGTAGATTTGCGATTTATTTTTATTCAACTGTACTTCAGTTGTATTATTGTTCTACGAGTTGTAACACATCACACATTGTTTCTATCATACATTCACGCACTCATACACGCATTTGTTACTTATTTCTTCATTCATATCTCTTCTGCCTCTACTATCCTTCTTATTGTTTATAGTTCAATAAATGTGTTAATTTATCTGGTCGTGTACCTTTTGGTTGAAAAGGTGAGGTCTGCACTAGGCGTATGCTTTTTCGTATTTCTTCCCTAGAATTTCAGCACACCCCACAAAACGTTACAGCGCACTAAAGGTTATATTTTATTCATAAGAACGCACACATGTGAAGAGAGAGCCACGCATATTTCTTTCACACAATATTTTAATAATAATCAAAATAATTGTTGCCGTGATACATTAAACGAAAGAATTGTGTCAAGCAGTTTTAACGTGCCTATGGTTTTCTAGTTTTGTAACCAGATCCAGCCTTTCAGAGAAAATCACGGCCAAACTTCCATCCGGTAACATTCTAGATCTGTACATGTTCTGACATAGAACATAACGTTCTAAGCCAGTACATGTTCTGGCATGAAATATAACATCCTAAGCCTGTACACGTTCTGACGTAGAACTTAACATTCTAGGTCTGTACATGTTCTGACACAGAACCTAACATTGTAAGCCTGTACATATTTTGGCATGAAATATAACAGTCTAGGTCTGTACAAGTTTTGACAAAGAACTATACATTCTAAATCTGTACATGTTTCCACATAGCACTTTAACTGTCTAAACCTGTACATGTTCTGGCATGAGCATGTCTTCATGTCTTTTCAACTTCTACTGACAGCACGAACCATGTAATGTTTGGGAACGTCCATTGCACCAAAATCTCCCCGCAAAGATGGCAGCTCTCCAGCTTTCGCTGGCAAGAAGCAGAAGCTCTGTATCATGGCGGCCAAGTAAAGAAACAGTTCCATTTTCGCAAGTGCCTCGCCCAAACACGCTCGTCGTCCTAGGAAAGAGGTTGAAGAAAATATTATTAACTATTAAACAAAAATATTATATTCTAGACAAAAACAATGTCAACTGTATTAGGAGCTAAAAATTACACAAGGACAGCAAAAACAACCAAGGGAAACATACAGCCAAAACTTCCCTTTCCAAGCCTGCCTTCAAATAGCTTGACAATGTGTATGTAGGCAATTAAATTACTTGAAAAAACATACAAAATTTAGCAACCAACTTCCTATGGAAGCTTTCACAGGCTAGATTATTTTTAGCACTTTACAATTTTAAGGAACACACGCTGAGTCAGACACCTGTGGAAAAAGGAATTAATTCTTCAAATCGAAGCGGTTTGCCGTCTTGTCCGATGAATCTTTCAGGGCGGAAATTTTCGGGATCTCCCCACACTTCCGGATCACGAAGGACAGAGGTGAGATTGGGAACAACAAAAGTGTTCTTTGGAATAGTGTGTCCTTTGAACTCAACGTCACGCGCTGTGGCATGCGGTAAGCTGAAAGGAGCGATGTCGGCGTAACGCAGGACTTCCATGATGGTGGCCTCCAAGTAGACTAGTTCCGGCCTGTCGTGAATGGTGGGTGCTCGCTCAGTACCGACAACTCTGTGGATTTCCTCGTAACACTTGTCCTGGACGTCAGGGTGGTGAAGGAAGTAAACAAGAGCCCAGCGGATTGTTGCAGCAACGGGCTCTGTTCCCGCCTCAAATAAGTCCAAGACTACTTTCTGCAGGTTGATTTCTTGTGGGAGAAAGTGAAAAATTAAGAACGAAACCGTGAAAAACATTAAAGACACGTACAGTATGGTATGTGTGTGCGCGTGTATGTTAATATAAAATACCCGGAGTTGGATGTGCTTTTTTTCTTTACGTGTCTGTTTACTCCGTGTGTGTATGTAAATGACCTTTGTTTAGTGTACAAAGCTGCTGACGAAGTGTTAGAAAAGAGACCCCACACCCTATGACTTTGAGAATTTCACGTTGTACAAACTGAAAACATCATTTACATCTAAAATGACATATATGTTCTCAATAGTATCTTCATATAAATTGACTAAGGATTGTCACACGCGCACTCACTGGGTTTTGTTATATTTCTAATCTTAGAAATAGAAAGACTCAATGAAAGCCAGACGTACCATTAATAAACCCTGGCTTCTGTTTCAGTTGACGTGAGTGTCTGATGTAGGCGCTGATAAAATCATCTATGGAGTTCTCATCGTAGTTCTCAAGATGGCATTCGATGAAAGGCTTGACAAATTCACCCAGAATCATTGCTATGTTGGCAAACATTTTCTGCATTCCAAATGGGTCCCCGGGAATAAATCGCAGGACTGGGAGGGCTTGCACAAGAGTCATGATACCCTCCGCTTTAACGTCCTCGCTCATAGCTTGTAGGTAGGTGTTGAAGAGGGGGTCATCGTACTCAAAACGTTTGCCAAAGAGAATGGAACAGATGTTGTTGGACACGCTATGTTGGGTCAGTCGGGTCAAGTCCTGGAGCTGACCTTCTTTTGCACCGATGGCCTTGACATAGTCTTTGACCTCCTCCTGGATCTTTTCAGCCAACGTGTTCTTACCCATGCCGAACTTCCGCAAGATCTCTAGTGTTGTCTTGCGCTGAACTTTCCAAACAGCGCCAGAAGAATGCCCCAAACCTGTGACACGAACATTTGTTTGTGTACATGAGGTCGTCGATACAATGAGAAAAAATATCTGTTTATGGCTCCGTTTTTTGATAAATGGAGGATTATAACTGAACATATTTCCTTACCAAATCTTTAGATCCTGGTATATTTGGAGTTTTAAAACAAACGGGACAAAATGTCAAACGATGTCAGATCTCTCTTACCCCATTATTTCTTCTGCAAATATGCAAATATTATCACGCACCTTCACTGTTCACGCTTGCTCTAAGGGGCAAGTGAGGTCTGTCAGAGAAGACGTCGGCGTGTTGGACCAGCGCGTCCTTGATGACGTTGTAACCGTTGAGTACCACCACCAGTTGACTGCCCACGTACAGACTGAACACGTCACCGTACTGTCGTCGCCATGCCGCAAACTTCTCCCGAGGATCTGATGTCAGAAGATGTAGGTGACCCAGCAGCGGCAGAGCAAAGCCAGGTCCTGGAGGCACACCTGCCGGACGTCGTGTTGACAACCACCACAGTGAGACCAGCGTCACGACGACCGACAACAAGATGGTTGTCGTGTCGGGCAGCAGCTCTGTTCCGTACATGGCTCTGCGCAAGATTATATGTAACAAATCAAACTTCTATTTTTTTAAACTATACCTAATTAAAGATCAGGATGCAGACAGTACTAAATAACATCTTCATTCAGTAGCTTCCCCTTTCCGAAAACTGAGGTTAACTACATTTAAATGTCGAAAACAGCCTAAAAGTTTGAAACGGATTAACACTTTATTTTTCCAGTCCTTTCACTCCTTTGCTTGTTCTCCGTCTCTTAATCCGCGCAGAACCTCAGGCTTTTATGCATATGGATAACTGTTACCTTCAAGCGTGTCTAATATATGCACATATTTAACAACAGCAGAAAGCCGGGTGTGTACCGAGTTCTTTTCTTCATGACATCCTGCTTATTATTTGCGTGCTTTCTTTGTCGGTGGATGCATGTGTTGTTGCCGTATTGAAATTTATTTATGAACAAATAATTTTATTTCTTTCATATTGCAAGGAGAACCTTATCCACGCCACTCACACGTTTAAAAATTTCTAATTCTTCATTCAACACCACCTTCTGTGGTATGAAAGAGCTTTACTCACCACCACAATAATGTAATCGTTCTTTCTGATAAGGCAGGTTGCTTACACCATAAGCATTAAATAATTAAAACTTTTAAGCAAGCAATCATTTGGCGCTCATGGATTTCGTGGGCTCTAAAAAGACCCCTCTGAATTTCAAAAGGACCTTCCAAAGTGCATTGCTTTGCCTTCTTGTTTCGGTAAAACACATTACTGCTCTAAGTACTCCAAGTGGAAGTCATAATCTGTATTAGTTACGATTAACATAAACATGTTTTTATTTTAAAAACACTAAGACAGGCAAAGTAGCGTACTATCCTTTCCTCCATAAAATTGCTTTTAGCAGGAATCAAATGCATGCATGTCAGTTTTTGCAAATTTGTGTTAATATTTATTTGACTTATGGATGTTGAGGATGATTGCTGTATTGCTACCAACTAAACTAGAAAATAGCTCTTAAATGAAATCTTATCAAAAACCCAGTCACTAACATACATGTGTTAAAAGTAATGTGACACTATTGAAACGTAAAACGCTGGCTAACTGCTGGGGATGATGGATGGATGTTTGTTGCTTAAGGTCCAGTCGCAAACTAGGTGCATATCAGGACGAGGCGGTCGCTAACGGCTGGGGAAAAGGTCAGTGTTAGAAAAAACACTTTAGGGTCTTCAGTATTAGCAACATGTTAATATCAAAGGGTTTCAGCTTTTAAAAAACTCACTATTGACCTCAGCCAAGTGGAAAAACTAAAAAAACTAAAGACGTGTGGGTTGTAGTTATGAAAGAATGGGAAAAGAAATCGTTCCTTTTCTTCTTTTGTGATATTTATAGCAAGGACGACAGGTATAATAGCAGACGACCAGGATTTTATCTCCCACATCAATATGTTGCATACTTTATCGTGTCTATATAAATTCATTCCCCTCCATGTTCAAGAATAAATCTTTCCTTTTCTCGCCATGATTTCGAAATAGTGGGGAACAGAGAAACGTCTCGTTTATGGGAACATTTTGGGTTTTGTTTAAAAAAAAAGCCTGGGTGACTCGAAGATAGAAGAAAATGTGTGTTGAGCTCCGCCATTAAAAAGGCAGGTGGTACAAACAATATGGCCACGCACATCAGACGACACCATCAAATGGTGTTTGGTTCCACTAGTAAAGAACTGCACAAAATATGCATTTGTTTATTCCTTGTTCACTTTGATTTCCGCTCTTTTTCTCTCCCTCTCTCTCTCTTCCGAATTCCCCCCACCCCACAAACACACACACTTCTTTCTGTCTATCACATAGACATACACACTAGCAAGCCCGTAAACACAAGAACATGCGCGCAGCATTAAATATGCATAGTTGACGAAGTTTTTTCTTCGAAGAAATCCCGCTTGCTTGTATACTGGTATATTATACCGGTACCTAAGAAAAACCGCCCTTGCTTGTACTGCCTGCATGCTGGTATATCATACAGGTACCTAAGAAAAATCCCGCTCTGCATACCGTTACAGCTATCTGGACCGATTCCTATCTCCAGTATAGCAGTTGAAGAAAAGCGATTCGATTTGTGTCCTGCCTTCTGCCACAATAGCTTGAAACGTAAACGTGTAGCGTGTGCTAAATGTGTACCAAGACTCTGACCAGGAGGACCTACAGCTAGGTTGGATGTGTTGCTTGCTAGCGATTGGTTCGGCATTAAAGTGTACATAAAAGAAAACACATGCACCAGCACCTTAAACGCAAGTAGAACTGGTGCTTTAGGTACAAAATAAAAAAAAACAGGGTCGTTTGTGGAGACGGATGTTGGCCGGTGGCTGTGCGTATTTTCTGCGCAGGCTGCAACAGGGCTAGCGTTGAAAGTTTGCCAAATTTCCCCGTAACTCTCCGTCTTCTGTCCCTTAGCGAACTTTGAGAGGAAGGGAAACCGCGAGTTGGAAAATAGACGACACAATCCTGGTTATAATGTGCCGATTCGGTGCCTGTCCAAAGGAACAATTCATGTTTTTGCGCTCTCACGCACAAAGCTACTGCTGCAAAGGAAATGAAGGCCTGTAGCACCTTTCCTTCAAATACGGGTTTTAGTTTTCATGCTCGAAATGAACGGTTAGTAGAGGTGAGGGATGGGTGCATTCCTGCAATGTTTGAAATCGTCCCTAAACCTACCCCCCCCCCCGACAACCACCACCACCATTAATAGTAGCGTGCAGACAACAGAAAAGTACCCCAAGTAGTAAAGGACATAATTCTGACACTAAACCTTAGTGACGTCATTCACAAGAAAGTGCGTGCGCGTGGTAAAGTGTTTACTCGCATGCTTTACCTGGCCAAGACTCTCCAGCTCGCTAGAAAACATAAACAAACTGTGTACGCAGGACTAGGTGCAAGCAGCTAAACTGCCAAATGCCGTTTGTTTGTGTCAACAGGCTAATTACTGAGTCAACAACCGCATAACGCTTTACGTTTACTCACATCCGATATACAAGCACCGGCTGTTACCGGCTTTAGCAACTAAAGGGTCTTTGGCTGTGCGCTCGTGAAGTTACTAGGACAGCAAATACACGTCACAGCTTTCTATTGCCATGTCTTGCAGAGTACAGTTAACTTTGAAAGTACTTCGTGCGAAAAGTTTTTATAACCATAAGAAAACATGTTCGTATAAAGTAAAAAATAAAAGCCTTTTATTTTATTTAGGGAGAATCTCGCAGCTGTCGCTGACGCCAAGATAAGAGGCAGCTGGAAAACCAAGACACTTTCCTGGTATTGAGGTCACGAGTCAAGCAAATCTCAACGCTATCTTATTTTATTGAAGTGGCTGTTTCGACCATGGAAACATTCCAAGTGTATTTTAAACAGTAGACACGCTCACAATAACAAAATTCTGACGAGTTATTTCCCATTCAACAAGGCAAACGTTGAGAAGTTAATGGTACATGACACACTTGTGTTTAGTGTTTTAGACGTGTTTCTTCTGATACAGTTCGAATCTGAAAGTGATTGGAACACTCTCAACACTCCTTGCAAAGATGGTAACCCCAGTTTTCAGTAACAGGAATCGGATCAAAGTTTTATGTCATCTTTGACAGGCGAAGAAACAGCTCCATTATATTAGTTCAATAGTTCCGCTTTTTGTCGCCTCCAGTGCCTGCAGACCGCGTCATGGTCTAACGGTTAAGAAGTCCTCTTGCGAGGCCGGAGATTGATGGTTCACATCCCGGTCCAGTCATTCCAAAGACATAGAACCTGATAATCTTCTAGCTGCCCTGCCAGACGCCTGGCGCTATAGGGAACAGTATTAGGACTGGTTGGCCCGGTGTCAGTATAATGTGACTGGGTGGGACTGAAACCTGTGTTGCGACAGCAGTTCCACTTGTGGCACCACGTAAACTTGTAAACACCGTCCTGATATGCACTTAGTTCGTGACTGGACGTTACCCAATAAAAACCTAAAAGAACAACAACAACAACAACAACAACTGACACGCCAGCTGCAGAGAGTGAAAAGCTAGTCTGTCGGACGCCGTAACGGTTATCATAATGATAAAGCATAAATGGAAATAAACAAGACGAACTGTTTCCAAGTGCAGATACGTTCTGGGGTCAAAGACATGGCAATAATAAGGTGTTGTGTACTTGCTAATATATCCTAGTACTTTGACAAAAGCACAAACATCGCTTGTATAACAGATGTGAGTTAAGGTAAAGGTCATAATGTTGCCGATTTAATAATTACTTGTTGACACAAACAAGTTGCATACACCTAGCCATGCGTGCAATGTTTGTTTTTCAGTTTCTAGCACGATGGAAAGCTTTGGTTAGATGAAGCGGGTAAACCGCACGTGCTTCCTCAGTGCATGTTGGGGTAGTTTTCTGTTATCTGCACGTTGCTTGTAATGGTGGTGGGAGGGCTACGGTTAGGGATGATTTCAAACACTGCAGGAACACACCCATTTCTTCTCCATAAATATACTTTGTTCCCCTCTCCTAACCGTTCATTTGCTAAACGAGAACTAAAGGCGTATTTGAAAGAAATGTGTTACGGGTCTTCATTTGTTGTGTAGACTGGGGTGCGCACGTTGGAGCGCACAACCGTTATAACTTCGCATTCCAACCAGTATTGCATCGTCTTTACAAGACATGGCTATACAAAGTTATTTCGCGTGGTTGTTACAACCAGCGCTTGTACGTTGAATGTGAGTAAAGGTGAAGGTCATGAGGTTGCCGATTCAATAATTTGCCTGTTGACAAAAACGGCGTTTGGCTTTTTAGCTGCTTGCACCTATATAGCCTTGCGTCCACAACCGTTATAACTTCCCATTCCAACCAATATTGCCTCATCTTTGTGTGATGGAAGCAGGCATCACGGAGACGGTTTTGCCACCACACCCTCACAGCGGGCGGTATCAGATTACAGGCTGGGTACCGCCAGCGGCACGTGGCTGTGACGCGCTGTGCCATCTTATAACGTGCTGTGTTAGGTTCACTCTTTTTTAGACGCTTCTATATTCTTCTAGGATAGTTGCAGCTTGTCTCTGTGTTTCTAGCGGACTGGAGACCTTTGGCCAGCTGAAGCAAGTGAGTAAACTCGATGACACGGGCTCACGTATTTAACCTATTTCCGATCTAGCAAACAGTATACCGTACAGCAGCCACATGTAACGTAAAATTTTTGGTTATGATTGATGTAACAATATGCGTGGCAGCCAGTAAGTAGCAGGTAGGTTAGTGAGGGGCATACAGTACAGTTTAGAAGACACTCCATCCAAGACAGATCTGAGCCTGAACTTAACACTTAGCAGGCCAGACATGACTGAGAGGTCAGACACACCATTTTAAGTCGCTTAGCACTCAATAACTATATACAAAAGAGCCATAACTCCAAATCATGCATCGTCCACTAGGGTCACCAAGCATGCAGTTGCCTACCACAGCCACACGTGCAGACTGGAAAAGGTCAGCACCAGACATTTAATACTGTTATATAAACTCTAGTGGACTCAGTAGAAAGAAGCAGAAAGATAGATGGGGAGATAAGAGAGGGAGAAAAGGGCACAGACGGATGAAGTTTGATAGTCTGAGGGACATGGAGATTCACTGAGTTTGTAAACCGGCCCGCCACTCGGATTCACACCCGTTGATGAATAAAACTTTGATGGCCAAAGATCACGTGTCCGTTGACTGTCAAAGAAAGCAGTGGTGAACGCTTCAGTGTGGCGCTGTGGCGTCAACACAGAGGATGCTACATGTCCCTTCGTGGGGCCGTGACAGCGCGTAATGGTACATGTCTCTTCGTGGTGCACGTGAACCCGTCCGTGGGTTCTTCAACGAAACGCTACATTTTCAGACTTTCTGCATGTCACATGTCACTACTAGGTTATCACCTGTCACTCTTAGTTTAGCCTGTTCGCTTCTCCCCCTCTCCTCACACCTGGCAGGTGGGCGCTACGTCATTAGCCATGTCAGGCTGATACCTCCGCCCCAGCCTAGGCTGGTCAGAACTGGTTGAACTAGAATAAGGTGGTTCCTGGAAACGCAGTGCGGAAAAGGCACAGGTTACTTAAGCATTGGACATCAGAGATTAGGATAGGAGACGAGAGGATAGGACATGGAGAGAGATTTAAAGTAGGAAGACCAAGAGAAACGGACACGTGTGGACCCACGGACCTCTACCCCTCGCCATCTTAGCCAAGACGTGGAAAGAGTAAAAGGGCTCCAGCACTTCATGCCAGATACACAGGGTGTATTTCGCCGACTACGAGACAGTGTAGTAAGTGACTGTTGTTGCGCCTTATAGGACTGCTCTTGCCATAGACTATCGTAGAGTCCGGGACTCCGGGACTCCGGGAATTAAGATAGGTGGGTTTTTTTCCTGCCGGAGACAGGAGACGTCATAAGCTAGTGGCCGGACGTCATAGCTTCCTTGTTGGTCGTTGAATAGCTTTAGAACTGTGTATTGCAGAAGTAGTTGTTTCAGTAGTGACGAGAGTAGGAGCTCTGTTGTTGGTCACTTACTGTATGTGTGTATTGAGCGGGATCATAGGCCGTTTTGCAGTTTGATTTTCCCTCTGGAGTTTGATTATCTTCTTTGTCTGATACCACGTGGTATGACGTAATCAGGCAGCGTCTTACCCTAGACGCGAGCACGGTGATTCTTTGTAAATAATCTGTAGTTATATTTGATGTTGTCGAGTCAGTGTATGAAATATATGTTGAATAACGGTTCGCTGCAGTTGTGTCTTTTACGAGGGTGGGGGCTCTTGAGCAAGAAGTGTTTTGCCTGTGTGAGACTGAGCGAACGTGTCAGAGTATGAGAATCTTTTCCCTCGGTAGATTTCTCTAGTTATTCTCATTATTTCATAGCGTCGTCACCCTTTGGTGTAGAAACCATTGACCTGATGCAGTAAAGGTTTTGGTGACGATTGCTCAATTAAATCTACATTTACGAGATCACCCTAAAAGTTTGTTGTGTAATTCTGAGAAGTCGAGTCCAGTAAGTTAAGGTACGGCCCGTCACGTCACACTGCAGCAGTATCACTTTTGGATTCTGGTTGGCTGAATAATTCATGACGTATGACGTAATTCCCAAGTGCTTTCATTGGCTGTGAGCCTTTGTTTCCTAATCTTGTTGGTAAAACTAATTTTGCTATCATGATAAGATCTAAAATGTTAAAAAATCTAAAGTCCTCACAGCAGGACAGACATGCAGACGATCAGTTAATATGGTTGCACAGCTTGAAGAAACTACAGACTGAACAGTCTGCTTCTTTTAGCATCGTTTCTTTCAGATCTTCACTTACTAGGTACACCAGAAAAATAAATAGCTTAAGTATATTCCGTGTTCGTGCAAACATGATTTTAAAAGTTATTTGTATGAGTAAGTCTTTTTTGCACCAACTCACTCTCACGCTTGCACGCACTCTGCCACACACGCTCGCACACAGAGGCTCACATGGTCACACACTCAACACATTCTATTTAAGCGCGCGCACATTCATATTCAGACACTCGCATAAAGACACACACGTCATATCCTCCATCAGCTGTCATTTCGTCGGTAAACGTTTTTGATCCACACGAATGAGCCTTATATTATTTTTACTGAATGTGGCCACTTTTGTCCTTTTAAGGAATCGCTCTGTTCGTGCGCAGTTTTCCATTCAGTCAATCTGGTTGTTTCAGGAGCAAATACCTGACAAAGATGGCAGTCCTGCTAGAATTCTTCAACTTTAACACATGTCTCGCGGTGCTACTTGCGGCGTTGTCATTGTTGTGGTGGATGTCCGTAAGACGACCCCCCGGGGTGCCCCCAGGTCCCGGTCTGGCATTGCCGTTTCTTGGTCATCTGCTGCAGCTGAAGAGAGACCGTCGGCAGCAGTACGTCGCATGGCGACGACAGTACGGTGACGTGTTCAGTCTGTACCTGGGCAGTCAACTGGTGGTGGTACTCAACGGCTACAACGTCATCAAGGACGCGCTGGTCAAACACGCCGACGTCTTTTCCGACCGACATAATTTTTTCATGCACGATCGAAAGTAGCTGTAGCTATTCTTTATTTGTTCTTTATTAGTTAAGGATCAGGGGATTGCATGAAGTTAAACACTGTTCCTGAAACATCCTGGTTTCAGGTGTGATTGAGACATCAGGTCCGGTCTGGAAAGCTCAGAGGAAAGCTTCGGTGGGGATCCTGCGTGAGCTGGGGATAGGCAGAAACGCTCTGGCAGAGAAGATTCAAGAGGAGGTCAACGACTATGTCAAGGTCATATCTGAAAGCCAAGGTCAGCCAGTGGACCTGACCCACCTGACCAGAGCCAGCGTGTCCAACATCATCTGCTCCATTGTATTTGGCAAGAGATTCCAGTATGATGACGTGGTATTCCAAAAAAAAACGTCAAACTGTTGGATGATTACACTCATGAGCTGGGAAATGGTTTCATTGTGGGTTTGCTCCCCTTTCTGCATCACCTGCCCGGAGATTACTTCAAGCTACAAAGGATGACAGACAACCTGCATCTTGTGCTAAACGTTTTCATCAAATCTTTCGTCGATGAGCACATCAGCAGGTCTGACGCAGATTCAGCGGACAACTTTATCGCCGCCTACATAAGACAAATAGACCAACACCGCAATAACAAGTCAGGGTCGGAGCACATAAACTGTAAGTTCATTAGCAGTTAGCACCCCTCTTCTTCATTTCAACAATTGTCTTTTAGTAATAAGGGTTTATGTGGGTGGAGGTGGGCGTGCTACCTGTTGTACCACAGTAGGCGAAAAAGAGAGGAGAGACGAACAGGAGAGGAAGAAAGGAATATGGGGGGAAGAGATCAGAAATGCTGATAATATTGATTAAAAATAAAATTTGTAAGAGATTTAGTGCCATGGGCAAATAAAACAACGGTATTCTTCTGCTACAGCAACATCAAAACAGACGTAAAACCACCAATATTATTAAAACCACAATTACATCAATTCTGAATTTAATTACATTGGAGGAGGAAGGGAGTGGAGGGGCAGAAAGGTTCAAAATGGAGGATAGAAAATGAGAAACACGGAGACCGGTAGAGAAGCGAGGGATTGTTTATATCATTATATACTAGCAAGGGGACCCAGCGCTGCCCGGATTTTTCTTACCCCGCCGACCCCTACCCCTTCTGTAACCCCCACCCTAATCCCTACCCTTGCCTCCCGTCTCCGTGCTGTGCTGTCAAGCGAGGCAAGGGAACGTACTCTTCGTACGAAAGGGAAAGGACTTTGTGGTGATCTCCCTTGCACGCTGATTGCTGTGTAAATGACTTGATAATGGGGTCGTCATATTTATTATTCTAGGTACAGGGTAACATATGGCTTATGTCCATCTGCGGGTGAAAGGGAACTTGCGTGCCGACTTTGGTGTGCATCGGTTCAGGCGTGAGTTTTTGTATAATATAACACTCAGTGTCACACACACACACACACATTCCGCTGTATATATTGCATATGTATTTGCAATTTCCAGACGCCAACCTCCTAAAGTTAGTCTTCGACATGTTCTTTGCTGGCTCCGAAACGACGTCTACAGCAATTCTCTGGGCGATTGTTTACTTTCTTCACCACCCTGACGTCCAGGACAAGTGTTACGAGGAAATCCACAGAGTTGTCGGTACTGAGCGAGCACCCACCATTCACGACAGACCGGAACTGGTCTACCTGGAAGCCACCATCATGGAAGTCCTGCGTTATGCCGACATCGTTCCGTTCTCCGCACCACATGCAACAGCGCGTGACGTTCAGTTCAAGGGCTACAGGATTCCAAAAGACACGTTCATCGTTCCAAATTTGGATTCGGTCCTTAGCGCTCCGGAGATCTGGGGAGATCCCGACAAGTTTCGACCTGAACGGTTCATCGGAGAGAACGGCAAGCTGGCCAGACGCGAAGAGTTCATTCCCTTTTCTGTTGGTACGCTCTTTTGTGTTCCTTGGAGTATGTATGAATTCGATGTTGACTGTTTGGCAGCATAGCCTTGCATGTGTGAGTGCCTGCCTGCATGCGTGCGTGCGTGCGTGCGTGCTTGTGTGCCTGCATGCATGCGTACGTGTGTGCGAGACGGAGAGAGACGGTGTGTCAAACACACCAATGAGACAGAGGGCAGCAGTTTAGGAATATTTCCTTCAAAGATATGTAAAAATTCACTACAGTCCGACTTTCTTCTGATAGGGCCGCGCATCTGTCTGGGAGAAGCACTGGCCAGAATGGAGCTATTTCTCTACTTGACAACGGCGATTCAGCACTTCCGGTTCCTGCCACCGGAAACTGGAGAACTGCCATCTTTTGAAGGACTGTTAGGAGCAACGCTTTGTCCTGAACAATTCAAAGTTCGAGCTGTGCCTAGGGTGTACTCTGAAAAGGGCTGACTTATGCTGCGTCAAATGACAAGTGAGACTAGAGTATATTGTCGGTGTTGCGAACTGGGGGGTTTTGAAAGAGACAACCGACCTCCGTGTTGCTCTCCCCGCCTGCGTGACCTTGTCACACGCACACAAACGGCTCGTGGTGGCGCTCCCCCCCGTCCGCGAACAATTATTTCTTACTTATGAGTGGAGACCTCAGAAATCACTATCTCACTAACCTTCCCTGGCCCGAGCCCCCACTCCACTCTATTACACAACTAAAGATAACAAAGATGATTTCTGAGAAAGAGAATAAAAATGTAGTTTATTTACAAGGTAA
>SMGT01002124.1:0-13515 GCA_004794575.1 Lanistes nyassanus | reverse complement strand
GTCGCTAGTTTTCTCCAGCTACGTAATCTTCCCTGAACAACTAACGCACACCTGGTGAGCCTGACATCTTCACGAATCCCACCCTAGCAACCCCAGGGTATGTAACACCTTGCCCCTGGTTTCTAGGGTCAGCACCCCCTGGTCATAAGTGTAAACAGGGAACTAATCCTGGGCTGGTGATGACGTGAGCGGCTAGATGGCGGCTTGAACAAGGGGATAATAGACCTTAATTAGGCCTGAGAGTCGAGGATGGTTCACACCTGGAATCTATGGTGCAATCTCCTTGACCCACCAGACCCCAACACGTGACAGTCGGTTAGTGTGACTCAAGCCTAACATATATTGTAAAATTAAGGTTCCTTATAACTGTAGAATAAAAAGAATTGAGATTGAATGTCAGGTATGAATAAATAACAAACGCAGAGACTCGGACAAATATTAGCTCACATTCTTAGTTATACCTATTTCAGTATTTTTGAAAGTGGTAGAAATTTACTATGCTGTACTTATAATGTATTTATTTTCAGTTGGAGATTTTTTGTTTTGTATAATGCTGGACGGAAGGGAAATTTTTTTGCTGGTAAACTGTTTTATTTTCAAATCCGTTGAATGGTTACGGGCGCAGTGTATTGACCAGGTTATTCCCTTTAGCTTTGCCCCTCTCTCTCTCTCTCACTCATTTTACAAGCAAAACATGCAGTCAAAACCCTCCTACACACACTACGCAAATATGCAAACGGGAGACGTGCGTACAGCCCCGCAATGAGATATTGTTACCAGTTCGTTCCCTGTAACTCATCTTCCTTTTATCTGTCATAAGAATGTCAAAAGCCCAGGTTATCACAGTTCTTCATATGGCTTTCGAGTGCAGGGAACTACTTTTTCATTCACTTTCTTTCTTACAGTCAAGAGATTGTGTCCTCTCAACCCGTAATGTAGAAATCTGGCTTACAGGTCAAAGAGGTCGCTACTTGGCTTCACAAGCTGATGCACAACCCCACACTTCAGCAGCAACTGTACACGTGTAATCGCAAACTGCACATTTACATGTGTAATCGTGTATTGCGTTCACATTTAATCCTACGTTATGTAGGCCTACACGTAAAATTTTCCATTGTGTACACTGTAATCGTGCGTTATGTAGGCCTACACGTAAAATTTTGCATTGTGTACACTGTAATCGCGCGTATACAGCTTGTGCTTCTGCTAGTTTTTGAACACTCTAGACTATTCTCTTTGCGGAAATTGCATGATCACCTTGTCCCAGTGCTGTGTGGAGAATTCACACAAATGTACATAACGCTTGTAAACTTGTGTCGTCAAAAATAAGATATTTTGACATCACCAACATCTATTCTGCTTTGAACGTAAAACTCGACCGACCGACCGACCGACCGACCGACCGACCGACCGACCGACCGACCGACCGACCGACCGACCGACCGACCGACCGACCGACCGACCGACCGACCGACCGACCGACCGACCGACCGACCGACCGACCGACCGACCGACCGACCGACCGACCGACCGACCGACCGACCGACCGACCGACCGACCGACCGACCGAAACTCAATCGACCACTCTCTCACATAACTCACATGAGCAAAGTTTTGGTGTTTTTTTTAAATTTCTGTTTATACACATATTGCTGACAAGTGTTTTAAATAAATGACATTTGTAACAGATCACAGAAGACTGAATGTCTGTTTACTGATTTACACTTCATATACTTGCCATAGTGGCAGCTGGGATGTTTGTGGTTTGCATGTTTGCAGACTTCTGTATGCTTGCCATTGACTTGATTAATTTAACGCGAGATAACAATTATGGATTTCCCTTTCAGAGCTGCTTGTTCAAGTCTGAAAGTGACGGACGGGATATTGTTAGCCCAAAGACAGAAAATAGTAAATTGGGGACGTTTTTTTTAAAACTTTCAGTCTGGAACTTGATTCCAGAATGATGACAGGAGGCCAAGGTTCTTAAGTATTTATACTTTTCACGAAGAAACTGGTCCATTCTGACAATCTTTTAACTCTGTTTTCTCCATCTTCAACCTGCAATGAGTCAGATTTCGTGTTCGTTGCACAGAGTACATTGAAGAACAGTACTGTTGATACACATTGGTTCTTGAAAGATTCCCGTAACGCTGGGGAAATCATTTAGAAAATCTGTCGCTTTCTTTTCAGTCAGCTGACCTATAGAAATAAAGTAACAAACTACACAGACATGACTGGTGAAACTTGTAAAAATATCTCTTTCCTCCCTTTCTCCAATTTATCTTTTTCTTCTCTGTCTCTCCCCCCCCCTCTCTTTCCCCGTTATTTCTCATTCACTCACTCGCTTGCTTGCTCACACAAGCACCCAAGCATCCATGCACGCGCACATACGCGTACATGTCATGCAGGCATGCATTCGATCGGATGTCTCTGACAAGCTCCTTGAGAATATCCTGTTCTCATACAAAGTCTTCATTAGTGTTAGAAGCGTGTGCGCTACTGGACGTATTGTCACTCCCTGGCCACAGCGCGGACCATGTAAGGTGGTGGAACATCGACAATACCCAGAGTCCCCCGCAAAGATGGCAGTTCCCCAGTTTCCGGTGGCAGGAAGTGGAAGCGCTGCACCATGGAGGACAGATACAGAAATAGCTCCACCCTCGCCAAGGCTTCGCCCAGACACAGGCGTCGTCCTGATAAGACATTAATGGAATGATTTGACTAAGAAGAAAGAAAAATAATAATAATTAAGATGCACTCGGAAGGTTTAAAAAAACGAGAGAGGCAGAGAAAGTACAGAACATGATCTACACTTAAATGTTTTTCAGGTTTCGCGTGTCTCATAATATTTTACAGACGTAAGTCGTTCGGACTTATGTGGCATTGTTCATATGCCATTCGGAACTGTTTCAAGAAAACTTTAATCAAAACGAATTTATTTGTTTTTGAATGTTTAGCGTTGACAAGTTTGCTTCTTTACCAGTAATCAGGATAAGGCACAAGGCAACGTACCGATAGAAAATGGAATAAACTCTTCAAATCTCATCAGCCTGCCATCTTCACCAATGAATCTCTCGGGACGGAACGAGTCTGGATCCCCCCAGATCTCCGTTGCATGCAGAACAGAACTCAGATTGGGGACGACTTGAGTGTTTTTCGGAATTGTGAATCCTCTGAATTCCACGTCACGCGCTGTGCAGTGGGGTAAGCTGAAAGGCACTATATCAGCGTAGCGTATGGACTCCATGATGGTGGCATCCAGGTAGACTAGCTCAGGCCTGTCGCGAATGGTGGGTGCTCGCTCAGTACCGACAACTCTGTGGATTTCCTCGTAACACTTGTCCTGGACGTCAGGGTGGTGAAGGAAGTAGGCGATGGTCCAGCGGATGATTACAGACGTCGTCTCTGTTCCCGCCGCGAACAAATCCATTACTATTTTCTGCAAGTCAAGTTCTGCATTGGAATAGAAAAACACATTAAACTTCAAAGAAAACACCCGTTCTCCTATCTAATCTAGCTGTATATGATTGTGTCAGATAAACAGGTATGCCTAATGGTCTTATGCATGGGCGTGTAAATATAAATGAATTTATTATGTGGAAGGGGGGAAGCAGAGATACAAGTAATGAAGGAAGGGAGGGTACGTCATATTTGTTGTTAATTTCCGAAACATTTTTACATAATTTTTTTTATAGAATTAATTTTTTAAACGAAGGAAATGGAATCTTTTCTTCGTGACACACCATTCAGAAGAGGAGATGTTAGTTTCTGCGACTCTCTCCGAATCTGTCTGAGGTATGCGCTGATGAAGTCGTCAATAGAATTCTCGTCGTACTCCTCAGCGTGGCGATCGATGGAAGGTTTCACAAACGTCTCCAACGTCGAGACAGTGTTCCTGAACGGGGCATTTATTCCAAAGGGATCCCCGGGGAGAAACCGCAAAAACGGAAGTATTTGAGCCACAGACACGGCACCTATCGCCTTGCTGTTTTCGTCTATGACTTGAATGTATCGCCTGAAGACGGGGTCATCGTACTTAAAACGTTTGCCAAAGACGATGGAACAGATGTTGTTCGACACGCTGATCTGCGTCATTCGGGCCAGGTTCTGGGGTTGACCTTTCTTCTCGGCGATGGCTTTGAGGTATTCGTTTACCTCTTCCTGAATCTTTTCAGCCATGATGTTCTTACCCATACCGAACTCTCGCAAGATCTCCAAACTTGCTTTCCGTTGAGCTTTCCAGATGGTACCCGACGACTCCACGATGCCTGCAAAAGTAACCTCTTTATCATCATCAGCATCACTGGTCACATTTATTTTCTCATATGCAAAGAATAGATTAAGGTACGTGGTTTATTATTGTGTTAAATTGCGAGGCGGGTGATATAGGTTGGTATTACATGGTGTTGCAGACCTAGCTCGAACAGAAGGAAATCTCTCTCACATATACACGCGCGCGCGCACGCACGCACGCACGCGCGAGCGCTCTCGGGTATACGGCCATGTTAGCTAACACACACGAAACGTTCTCAAGCACTGTCCACCTTCCTAGTGACTGTGTGAAGGCCAGCGTACCCTTACTTCCGGTTGGTACTTCAAAACCTCGGTGCTAGATATTTTGTGATTGGCTAAACTGATTCAAGCCGAAAATTAAGAAAAGTCCATTACCACATGTATAGAGTGAACAAACCTGTTTCTTGTATAATAGTTGTGACGAAGAAACGGAGAAGAAATGCAACGAGAAAGAAAGAGAGAAAAAGAAAGCAAGAAAGAAAGAAAAGAAGGAAAGAAAGACACCGATCAACGAACGAATAAAGAAACAAATAAACGAACGAAGTAGCGAACGACCAAATTAATAACTGCAAGCATGCACGTGCACACGTGCACGCACACACAGACAACGAAGCGTTCCGCAAGCGAACGCAGAGGCTTAGGAAACTCTTATGCAGTTTCCACCATATCCTATATACATTGATACATTGACCATACCCTATACATTGATACATTGTCACCCACCTTTACTTTGCACATTTCCAAGGACATGAATGTGAGGTCTGTCGGAGAAGACGTCGGCGTGTTTGACCAGCGCGTCCTTGATGACGTTGTAACCGTTGAGCACTACCACCAGGCGGTTGCCTAGATACACACTGAACACGTCGCCGTACTGTCGTCGCCATGCTGCGAACTTCTCCCGAGGATCTGATGTCAGAAGATGCAGGTGACCCAGCATCGGAAGTGCAAATCCAGGTCCTGGAGGCACACCTGCCGGACGTCGTGTTGACAACCACCACAGTGAGACCAACGCCACAACGACAGACAACAAGACGGTTGTCGTCTCTGGCAGCAGCTCTGTTCCGAACATCGTTGTGAGTGCTTTCTGCAACAGACAGTGTCTTTAAGGAATGTCTCTTGAGACAGAACACGTGCCCTGCATCAAACACCAAGCTGCATTTCCTGACAGTGACGGGTGTTTCACAGATCCCACCATAAATGTACCTCTGCTCAACGGAAATATCCATTCAAAAACAAAAACAAACAAAATGACGGTATACCATCTTACGAACGAACACTTAATGTCTTTACTTCTTTCTCCTCCTTCTATTCTCTATATTATACTTGTCGCAGCATTTAGCTTGGCAGCAGCCGTGTTACAAGTACGTAGCTTGCAAATACGGCCCTTTTAGAAACTAAATGTAATTAAAGAATTACAAGTCTCTACATCCTCCCCTCCACACGCACGCACCCACCCATCCACGCACGCACACACGCACACACAAATGGCTGTAAGATCCATCTACCTTTCCTACCTTTATATATGTATACACACACACACACACACCGCTTCCCTAGGTGCTACACATGAACTATGCACGCATGGCGCAGTGTACTTACCTGACAGGCAGACGATGCAAATTTCACCTTTGATGGTGGGCGCAAAGACCAAGCGCTTTTAATGCGTCGGAAGTAAGGTAAGGGCTAGTAGTAACTTCTATGCACGGTACACTTATTGAACCTGCATAATCTTTGCATGTCAATTGTCTCTAGGCTGCCGGTGTGCTGTTATTAAAACGGTTTTATCAAGAAGCGACATCGCTCATTATCTGTATTTTAGTTAATCTCTAAATTGGCTCCCGACACTTTTGAAAGCACAACTGTACTGTTAAACAAGGGGCTGTGCAAGCATTTGTACATAACGAACTTTCAACAGTCCACACGAATGCAGGCAAGTAAACATAGATGCACACACCCACACCCCGCGCCTGAGAGAGAGAGTGAGTGGCGGGAGTGAAGGAGGGAGCTCGAGACAGAGACAAATGAGAGAGAAACACGGAGAGAGACACGGAGAGAAACACGGAGAGAAACACGGAGGGAAACACGGAGAGAAACACGGAGAGAGACACGATGTACAAATATACGAAACAGCAACTTGACTGGTATTCCGCTTGTTGACACTTAGGTGCGAACAGCTTTTCGCTGTCTTATCAAAATTATCTGCTGAACTAGAAATTAGCGGTTCAAAAATTGTGCATAAAAAATCCCTATAGCCCCTTTTAGTCCAAGTTGCAGTCACTTGGGTTTTTTTCTCATTAAAATAGGTAATAAGTGCTATACTCACCCAAAAAACCACATACTGGTGTGTATTTTTGTGACAATAGCACAGGTTTTATTACTTATTTGTGAAAGAGTAAAACATAACACTTAACAACCGAAAACTGTGTGTGTGTGTGTGTGTGAGAGAGAGAGAGAGAGAGAGCTTAATTGTAAT
The DNA here is from genome assembly GCA_004794575.1 of Lanistes nyassanus. Lineage (NCBI taxonomy): Eukaryota > Metazoa > Mollusca > Gastropoda > Architaenioglossa > Ampullariidae > Lanistes > Lanistes nyassanus. The sequence continues at coordinate 6,749 of SMGT01002124.1, read as the reverse complement.
GAGGGTACTGTAACCTCTCAATCTTTCGATCAAGGGTTGTATTTTCTGCGTCTCTGATGTCACCGACGGAGCTCTGGTCAAAGTCTCAAAAGTGCGCGTCTATGAAAAGCCTGAGAAACTAATGGAAGAGCTTGCGTACTTTATAAGCATATCATATCAGCCTTTTCTGCAATAAGATACAATTGTGCACCCTTTGCTTGCGTCTGCATACCGCGACCATGAAGTGTGTACTAGCAAAGACTGCACAAGACGCCATGCTGAATATGTGGTAGCTGCACCGGCCCCCCCCATCCCCCCACCCTTTCTAATAACTTTTAAGAAGATGGGAACTGAATCCTTTGCAGATAATATAAACACATTTGACTGGCAAGCTATGTCGCATTTATTTGCAGCTAAAGCGGCGTCTGATGACGCGTCTCATCCTTGCGTTACAGTCGTTCACCTTCACCGTACCAAAATCCCTTAGTCCTAGTAAGGCGTCTGCGTTCTGTCGGGATCGAAGACGTCGCCGTGTTTGATTACCGCGCCCTTGATGACGTGATAGCCATTCACCACCATCGCCAGGCGACTACCCAGGAACAGAGCATGAAAACGCGCAGAATAACTGGAGCCAATCAAAATACAGTATCTCGTAAAATATGCTAATCTCGTAGGGTCACCACTGAAAACCTTGCAGTTTCCTGGAAGATCTTTACTGCCTATACCCCACCCCACCCCTCCCCCAACCCCCACCTATCCCCTTCTCCTAGCCCCCACCCTAACCCCACCCCTTCCCCTTCCCCTAAATCCCCTCTCCTCTCGAACATCCCCTCTCCCTCCCTTCCCCCCGCCCCTTGAAAGACCTTCGAAATATAGCTCGCCATTTGATTGGCTCCGTTTGTTACTCATCCTAAATAGAGCTCTTCATTTGATTGGTTCCAGTTGTTCTGCGCGTTTACATGGTGACAGACCGAAAACGTAACCTTTCGCCGCCACTTCTCGTACTTTCCTCGCTGATCTCGCGCCGTACGATACTGCAGATCCCTCCGGCAGGCCGGCCGCCGGACCCAGCGGAGTGGCTTTCGGCCGTCTCGAAACCGATCCACGAGACAAGCGACAGAAATATATGGCTTCCATGCCCCCAGAGGCAACAAGGCATGCAGACGGCTCCAGGGGGGAAAAAAACCCAGAGAAGACGTGGTTTACAGTATACGCAAAAAGCTTTGTCACCGAAAAAGCTTTTCGGGAAAGAACTGTATAAATAAGATCCTTGCATGCCTGTCATTCTTCTTGCAAATAATGGCCAGCAGAGTGTTACACGTGTGGCATTACTGAAGAGACATGACTTGGAAAGTTGCAATATGTCGCCTCAGACTATCGTAAGCCCACGAGCAGAGCGAAGTTGCTCGATCTCTTCTAGACAACATGAAACTTACAATACTTTTAAGCAGACTAACTCGAAATTTAACAATTTTTTTCTCTCTCTCTCGCTCTCCTGTACAAAACTTTATATATATATACAATAGTGGGCCGGGATACTGTGCCTTTCAGAAAAATCTGGCCAGTGCCCGCGGTCTACTGGTGGTGGTAGAATACGCACGCAATCTGTCACCTGCTGTCACAACGGCGAGCCGAGCTCGATTTCGAAAATATAGATATACCAGTTGCTCACTTAAGGCTTATAAATGTCTCACATGTCTCACATTTTTTCCTCCTTCGATGAGTCCACCGACTTTAATTGGAACAGTCTGCAAGTTTTTATACCTATACACTCTCTTCGTTTGTAGTTTAAACTTCCTCAAGTTCCTCTGCTGTTTAGGTTTTATTTCCAGTCACTTGTTTTGATTTATAATGCATTTCATCATGTCCTGTCGGGGGTACCTTACGTATCCGTGTCTGCGTGTGAGTCGGCGTGCGCGCGCGCGTGGCACTGGCGTTGTGTGCGTGTGGGTGAGTGTGCGCGTCTTGAATTACGTCGTAAGATTGAGGCCTTACAAATACAAAGCCTATGTCATGCGGTGATCTGGTGAAGTATTGGAGTCTCTAAGTCTATTTTATTATTATTATTTACAACTCTCTGAGTCTCTCTCTCTCTCCTTTCGCGCAATTGACAGAAAATCTTATGTCCTGAACAATGCAAACACATCAGGGGAGAGTATTGAAATGCGATTAAATGTTACATCCCCTTTGTATGAGTTTTCATACGGGATATCGCGAGAACTGGTTGTCAACGAGACACTAGCCGACGAAGCAGGTTTCACAACATCGTCATTTTAGCGTTTCGTACCTCATTTTTAATATATTGTTTAAAGTAAACAGTCACAATGGATGATTTCCAATCTGGAGAAGAGGTCAGAAACAACACTGGTTAAAGTATAACCTCTTACAGCAATGATTTTAATCGCAGCTTTCATTCCGAAAACTGCATAAATTTAGTAAGATTCCATCTCTCCAGACCGGCAGACATGCCTAGACGAATTAGGTTTTGAGTGTTGGAAATACTTTATATAGAAGACACTTATCTAAATGTTATTCGTCATATATGTAAACTGTTTATTTCATTATCTGATTAAATAAATGCTTGGTTATTCATTTACGAAATATTGTGAGAAGCTTTTTTTTCCATATCGACGTTTCATCTGTTGCAGACGGCGTTTGTTGTTGATGAGGTCACTAATATCATCAAAGAGGTACTTCTTCCACTCTGTGTTGTGCTCTCCCACTTTCCCTTTACTATTCCATGTGATTTGATTCCATACCAAGGGGTGATTCGCACTGATGCCAGTTTTTGTTATTAACTGAATGGGTGCAAACTGAAGGCCATTTATGACAAAAGAGTTTATTAAGGATATAAAATGACAAATCGCACCCATAACTCATTATTAGTTTATAGGCCTATATGTAGTACATCTTAACATCGGGAAGAGAATATAATAGCGTCTCAGCAAAGTTGCTGAAGCTTCTGCCTTCCCGCCCGCCAATCCCAAGTTTTTACAAGACACAGTTTTACAGAAAAGGCTTACAAAAAGTGTTCTTTACATAAAATTATATTTAAAATATTGCCTTACTAAAGTGTAGTGTATTCGTTTTTATTCTTTAAAAACTCTTTAAAGATAAGGCATAACAGATGATGATGGTTGGTGTTTATGGGTTTAACCAGAATATACACAATCAAAATTCATATAAATGATTCATAAAGGCATAATGTAAGTTATGCTGAGCAGTATATGTGTGTGTAAATAATATATTCAAACAAGAACAAATGAGGACAGAGCGCTATAAAATCGTCAAACGACAACCCCAACAAAGTACTGGCAGCGCTAGACACAACCGTAAAGATCTGCCACGTTCCTTACTTTCGACTCTCTCTTTGCTACGTGTATGGGTACGATAGGCTCCCTTGATTGCTTACGTCAGCATACGGTTGTGTCTAGCGCTGCCAGTACTTTGTTGGGGTTGTTGTAAATAATATATTTCTTTCTGTTTAAATTTGTTCTAAGGCAATTGAGGGAGCAATTGGAGGCAATGCTTACCAGCACAATAAAGTAAACCAATGGACATCCAGCGTGGTAGAACAGTGCCTGAACCAACTTACAAAGCTCGGGAAACCATTCAAATACATAGGTAATGTCACATCTCTTTCACTGTAACTACATGACCCCAGAATCAAACAGGTGTTTCTGATTTACCTATTTTTAAGAATAAAGATACCTGGTTTGTACTTGTTGAATGAATAGACTCCATTTTCTGATTGAAGAGAGAGAGAGTCACACTTCTTATACTGCGTGGCCCTTAAATCAGACTTGTTGTTTCTGATTTATCTTTTTCTAAGAATAAACTTAAGATATTTGGTTTGTATTTGTTGAATGAGAACTCTTCTTTTCCTGAATGAATAAAATAATTGTGTGTGAGAGAGAGAGAGAGAGAGACTGTGTGGGGGTGTGTGTGCATTAATGTCTGATTAGGTGACCATGAAATTGAATTAGTTCTACTACAATTGCTGATTAGAATTAGAATGGTTTGCACTCTTGTCTTATTGCAGTGACCTGTGTGATCATGCAGAAGAATGGCGCTGGTCTTCATACAGCTAGCTCCTGTTACTGGGACAATTCCACAGACGGTGAGTTGTCGTAAAAACTAAAATGACTGTGTTGCAGATTTAAAAAAAAAAACATTGTCATAGGTATGGAGTTTATATTTTTCTGACTCTGTGAACTACAAAGTTAACAATAATGTATACTGATCAAAATATTGTCAAAATCCTGCGTCACACCAAAAGGTCAATTGTAGTGCATTTTACTTATATGCGTCTCTGTATCTTGTGTGTGTGTGTGTTTGTGTGTAAGAGAGAGAGACAGAGACATAGCATGTCAGAGCTCCTGATAATGCACAATCGGGGGTAATTTACACACAAAAATTTAAGAATGACGTAGAAATTTTAAAGCCGTGCATCACATGGGATGCACAGATTTATTAACATTTAGCCAAATAACACCATAAAGTTCTAAGGTTGACCCCTGGTTTTCACAAAATGACCTTCAGATTTCACACCAGAGGGTCATTTTAACCCTTGGTTTAAAAAAAATTCCAGCTCTGCATGTACACTTGTGCATAAATATGTGAGAAAGGGAGATGCAGATAGCCAGATGGTAAATGGTGACAAGTGTGCATGCAATTTTTTAGTTAGCAGGTATACAGCTTTGACGATGTCTACTCATGTTTTCTGTTCTTGCCTGACAGGTAGCTGCACAGTGCGATGGGAGAATAAGACAATGTACTGCATAGTGAGCGTTTTTGGACTGGCTATTTAAAGCAGCACACCAGCCCATGGTTAACCGCTTTTTGTACAAAGCCTGTAAAATGACGCGGGGGTTTTTTTCTGTTTGCTTCAGCACAATACTTTGTTTTTAAAACTCAGGCAAAAAAAAACATCATGTAGCTTTTAATCTGCTTTTTTCAGGGGACAAAAAAGTGACATTGTGCAAGTCAAAACTGTTAGTAGGGATGTAGGGAAAAACACATTTATGCGTATATTCCAACCTTATTTTATTGTGCCATGTATGTGTTTTAAATGTGGAAATAAAATAATTTGCTGAATTGACAATGTTTATTGGGGTTTTTTGTTGTTTTTTTTTGTTTTGTTTTGTTTTGGTCTTGAATCTGTTTGTGTGTGTACCTATGAGTAGATTTGTGCGCACATTCCCCCCCCCCCCACCATCCATTCCCCATATTGTGATAAATTGTGATGGGCCACAGACTATAATGCAAGTATCTCGGCTCTAATTAGAGCTCTGAAAGTAAATACTAATAGCCAACAAGAACTTCTAAATAAAATTTTCTGAAAGAATGACATTTACTGGATCAAGTTTCTAAAGGTTGCCAGATCCTCAGATTGTTTATTAAAAGTTGTAAAAACAAAAGTCTGTCAAGCGAGTGATTTTTGCAAGAGTAATGGGCTTAATCTATTATTTCAATTACAACATTAGATTAGTAAAAGTCTCTGAGTCATAAGATCTAGAAGTCGATCCTCCCCAAACATGTATATGCATACTGGCAGACACAAAGATTAGAGTCAGAAAAGTAAACATAATGAACTGAAAAACTGTAGTAAGCAATAATGTCGACGAGTTTTAATTTAACGCCGAAATCAAAACTAAAATACAACATCGACCACAGCAGCGAATGAGAATACACTTTCAAGGGGATACAACTCTGAATACCACATCCATGGACCAGACGTCGGGATCGAAAGTTGAGACAAATGCATCAGTTTCCCAATTGCAAACACCTTTCAAGTTAAAAGAACTGAAAGAAAAGGTTGGTTTACTCCCATATGAGTAGAAGTGAATAAGTATGAGAGAAATTAACTTTCCTTTATTCCCCCCTGACCCCTCTATTGTTTTGCTGTGCTAAATTAAAATTTTAGCTCATGAAAATTAACTAAATATTAAGACTAGAAGCATTTGTTAACTCGTATAACGGTGGACCATTTCAACCGGTGTTTCAGCGGTGCCATCCTGTATGATTTTACTAAATGCTGTTCACCCTGCTCTTAAAGTTTCCAAAAGAGAAGTTTTGTTATTCATAACTGTTAACATGATTGTGATAAGTTGTTACGAGAAACTGCGTTCTGTAGTGTTACTTGTTTCTTAATGACAACGTTATGTTTACAGATACAGGAGCAAAAGGTTCTTCAAAATGAGCTAAGCACCTTAAAGAAAAGTGCCGTAAGTTTAGTTACTAGTTTGTCATTTTAATTTTCTTCCAGTTTAAACTCCATTTTACATTTTTTTATAAACAGAAAAGTACCACTTGATCATTTTTTATGGCTTTTCAGAATATTTTGTGGAGTAGGTGTGTAGCAAAAATTTTACACCTTGCAGTTAATTATGAGCATATCCAGATGTTATTAAAAATTAAAGGGATCCAATTTTATCATAAGTTTTTAAGAGGGTTTAATGAGAGAAGGTGTGTCCTTTGTATACATTCATTAAATGTATGAGGTCCAAGATTTTGTGTAAATGTCATCAGAAGTGTTTAAGAGAGACGTTTTTAGTACAAAGGAGGAATTACCTTTGCTTGTATATTCCAATGAAAATGTCTGAACTTTTTTTCTTTTTTGAATTTACTTTGCATTTGTGTCTATATATGTCAAGTTCTATTTAAAAGGTTATTAACTCAATCGTGACGTAGAATCCTACCCTGGAGCATCCCCCGTGGCCGCGGCATTTTTAGCCTATTTTCAAAAATTCATTAAAAAATCCCCCAAA
>SMGT01002123.1:174115-192549 GCA_004794575.1 Lanistes nyassanus | reverse complement strand
AACCCTGAATAGCACAAAATGCTAAAAATGGGCGGACTAGCCCCGGTCTCCCCTAACATCTAACATATTTGAAATGGTGTATGTTGAACAGAATTCACGCGAAGAAAAGAAAGCTGTGCAAATTTTGTTTTCTAATTTAAGAGCTTCGAAACATCACAACTAACTTTCTCATTGAGCTAGGAAAAAAAAGAAGAAGAAATACTACAGTAGATCTTTAACAAGATGACTGTCAACACCAGCTAAGAGTCTAGAGGATTTTTTATCTGTCAAATATTCTTGTCCGAGGTGTGATAATAGTGACAATAACAAAATTATTAGAATAAGCCAGTAATAACCACTATTGATTATACCTACCGAGTTTTAATTTTATTTTATTTCATTTTGCGCAACTTAATTAGGTTCTGGAATTCTGTCTGACTATGCGGCAAGTCTATTGAGTTAAGTCTTGAAGTCTTACGCTCTACGTATGATGCCCGCCAGAAAATCGCTTTGCTGTAGAAAAAGAAACACATAGCTACTGTCTTCATCAGAAAAGGAGATGGCAGATTCCAAAACACAGCATTTCTCTTTCAAGTAAAAAATCCAAATTAACTAAAAAAGCAGAAGAAAACACAGAAAGGCTTCTTTTGAAGCCCTATCGCCAGTTTCTTTTATTTGAAAAATTCCATTAACGCGGACCAGTTAGAATATTGAAGAATCAGAGTGGCGACATTTCACTGCTCCAGACACCTGTTAACTGAGGTGAGGTCATAGGCTAAAAAAGTGTCAGAAGGACGTTGTCGCAGCATAAAGCAAGACGTTAAAGATGGACTCGATTACTCCAAATCAAACCATGTTAAAAAATGTATCACACGGACACGATCACTTTTTTAAAACTCCGGAGAGTTTTCGAGCCGAACAGTTGCTTGAGGGAGCAATTAACTTCACGTGGCTCTGCATGCACGCCATTAGCCTGCGAGAGTGAAGTCCGTTCACTGATACTCGATAACGAACGGGGACACATTTTTTTGTGTGAAGTGGACTCCTCTTTCCATTCCCTTTCCTGCTTACCGTCCAAGCTCTCCTCTCCTTTCCCCCTATCGTCATCTCTGTCCTCTTCTTCCCCCCCTCCAACCTCCAAACTACTCTCCTTCCTCATCCCCCCCCCCCCCGCTCCCTGCCCAATCAGACGACTCAAACGTTAGCGCTTTTCACCAAGACGGAGAATCATAGATTCAGATCTCGTTTCTGCCACATAAGTTTTCTCTGTGCGCGGCACCTGTGTACATGCCTTTTCCTTGCCGTTACTTCAGCTGCTGACTCTGCGTTAAAAATGCAAAACATAAAAGCCCAGACAAACATTTCTCACACACGCAAATAACTCCAAGGCAAGGCAGAATTCACTCCAGCTGTTGCATTTATCCTGTTTATACAGAAACGCAATTTTGTTGTCATACATAATTCTATCTTCAGCACCTACCCCTCTGCAGCTGCATTCATCGTTCACTGTTTAGGCCAGAGTAATTCTTTATGGGCAACATGCCTCGCGAATAAGAACGCCAGCGCGAAAGGTTATGCGCAAATAATGAAAAAGAAAAAAAAAACAAACCAAACCCAAAACAAAAAAGTTCTCATAGTAACCCCTTGCTCTGTCTATGCACGTTTGTCGGCCGATAATCTAAGCTGGTCACCAACTGTCGGCCAACTGCACCTTCCTGCGCTAAAGCACCCCTTCACTTTAGACTTTATCTCTGTGTTGCAGCGTGTTCGGGGAAGTGCACTGGCCGTATAAGGACAGTAAATGCCCTGCAATATAAAAGGACCCTATTATAAAGTGCTCTATAAAAGAAAACCCTCTTAGCTAGTCGAGGAGGTTTGTGGATAACCGCACTGACAGCCTGCAAAAAACAAAACCCCGCTCGCACGGAAGGAAAATCTATCTTATAATCTGATCTTGCCGAAGTCACAAAGGCGCGGATGTTCAAAGCTTTCATTTATTAATGACCAAAGATGCGCTTCGAAAATTGACCTGATCTAAATTGTGCATGAACGTTGAGCAGGGTCAACTGAAATAAGGACACTTACAATAGCCCTGTCGATGAGAGAGAGGGTGGCTCGTTATTACTGTTCTTTTTAACTGCACACACGGAGCAGCTGATCAGACTAAACGCCGTCATTAAAACACATCGCTCCATCAGACCCAACAGTCTTCGACGCTGTGCCCAGCTCACCGAAGCAGAATAACTTGCGGGTTAACACAGAGTTCCAACAAAGTCTAGCCAAACTAATCAATGCACACACAATCGGGAAATCAATTCGAAGCAGAAGACTTCCCCACCAACGCAGCGTCAATTCGGTATCACGCCTATGCTTGGCGATGAATTGGGGAAAGATGTTATCGCTGGCACCATGTATATGGAAATAGACGGCTGGAAGAATGGACGTCCATTTTCTCAGACCCGCTCGGCTCCCTTGTCTTTCCGCGATCCAGGTCATTCTCCAGGGAAAGCGGGCGGCCGAGTGGCTAAAGCACAGGCCTCCCAACCCGAAGGCGAGGCTACAGGTTGGTTCGATACCCATGCACCGCAGCCCAACGCGCAGTTGACCCCGCTGCGAATGGGTACCTGACCCCATGGGTTAGAACGGTATGGCAGCGAGGGGGAGGAGATGGGTACCCCCCTCACGATGGTGGCCCAGAAAAAAGTAGGGTCTCAAACACCCTCGCTCCCCTATGACCTTAAAAGGTCGTGGGACATCCTTTGCCAGTAGCTTTAACTTTACCATTGCTTTACCTTTGTCAGTTCTCCACCCTTCCCCCCATCTTCTCGTCCACATTGACATTTGTTGTTCCATCGTCAAACGAAGTTTTCATTTCAAAACATCACAGAGTTTCCAATTCAATGACATACAATGACATATCTGCATGAGCAAGTAGATTCATCTCGACAAAGAAGCCTAACACAAAAGTTCAGCATACATCATGCGTGCTTTGGCCACTGCAAAAACCCCGACGTGGTTTTAACCTTAAAATGAGAAAAATCTATCAAAATTATGTATATATATACACACACACACAAAGTATGAGGGAATATAGAATAGATACAACCAATGCCTCTAAGGAGGAAACGTTGCAAGAATCACCTTATGTACACACGGCCAGTAATGTCCAGAGGGAAAATATCACACCACAGCAAGTCCTGTGAAAGAGGGGCAATGCATCACAAAAGAAAGAATGTCAGAACTTCCCATGGGACAACAAGCGAGCGATCTATTCCGGAAGTGGTCTTTAGGGATAATTAATGCATTCTCCCCATGTTCGTGAACAAGATCGCTTTGAAGAGCTACACCATTTTCGGGGGAAAAATCCCCAAAACTATGAATGACTCTCATTGTCAAGGCTGTTTCCCCGTCACTAATTGATCGCATTTCATTTCTTTCTTTTGAAAGCCATCCCGTGTTCTGGCTCCCGTCACATTATTGAGCGAGGAACTCTTAGATTTTTCCCCCTTCAGCGCCTGAGTAGAAAAAAGCGGGTTAATTAGGTTCAATATACTCACTCAGTGACCTCGGTATAACTAAGGGAAAAAAGCTCCGCGCGCTGTCGGGTACAGTGTGACGCAACTGTACAGCTCCGTGTGATGCAAGCGCACTTCCAATCGCTTCAGTCGGCAGGTGTCCAAACCACGCTGTCAGCATCACGTGCTACGCGCCACACGCGCCTGTACAAAAGCGAGATTAAGACGAAGGAGAGGAAGCTGGAACAGTCGGAGAAAATCCAAAGCCATGTCTTGTGAACAAGCGTCACAAGCATAGAAGCACGTGAGTCCGACACGAGACCCGAACCCAAGACCGTCTGTTCAGTTTTGGACATTAACGACTGACAGACACGCGCTTCCTCTTAGCGTCAAACATGAATACAGGTTGTCCGGCATGATTCTCCCGACTGCCTCCCCTCTAATTTCCTCTCCCTCTTTCTCTCTCCCTCTTTCTCTCTCCCTCTTTCTCTGTGCGTGCACGCGCGTGGGTGTTGCCGTTATTTGTATTTCACGTTACTTAACTGGTTTCAATGGTGCTTTTAGGCAGGGTCCTGTCTGTCAATCGACATAGATCGACCTAACGGCGCCATGTAGATTCGGAAATGTATACCGCTATAATATTGCAAGCATATACATGATTTGACAGTTAACGAACAACACTGCAGTCGAACGAAACCTTTTCGAGCCGGCTAGTGTAAAATGTATTCATAAAATCAGCTCCAAAGCCCGATCTGCGTCAGTGAAAGAAATACAGAGTGTCTAGGACCCAATCCATGAGGAGGGGGTGGGTGGGTGGGGTGGAATTAGTGCTTAACGCCAAGTCGCAAACTATGTGCATATCAGGACGGTGTTGCTTAGACAAAGTTTACGTGCTGCCACACGTGGGACTGATGGCGCAACACGGGCCTCAGTTCCACCCAGTCACATTGTACTGACACCGGGCCAACCAGTCCTAGTACTGTTCCCTGTAGTGTCAGGCGTCTGGCAGGGCAGCTACTAGATTGCCAATTTTTAAGTCTTAGGTATGACTCGGCCGGGATGCGAACCACCGACTTCCCGCCTCGGAAGCGGACACCTTAACCTCTAGACCACCGAGGCCGTCAACCCATGAGGAAGAAAAGCGTCTGGATTGCACGGTGGTCTGTATACGTTCTTCACGTACGTACAATAGATCATAAAATTCAGAGGGGGTGGTGTGTTTGATGGTTAACGTCCCGCATCAAACTATGTGCATATCAAATCAGAGAAGGAGTCAGACTATGAAGAGATTTGCTGGCACTCCAACAGGCCGAAGAAGCAACACGAACGCGCGTGCACCGTGACCCTGGGGCAGGGAGATCGGCTACTCACACCAGGCAGAGAGGATGCTGAACCGTATGACCCGATGGCTTGACCTCTCCTCGAACTGAGAACCCATTAGCAAGTGAAATGCGAGGCAGCTCACACGCGTCTTCAGAAAACGCATTCTGTCATGGATCTTCGGGCATTGTGTTGCAGCACCGGCAGGTCTGCCCGTCAGGGAGCGGGTGGAGGGTGGAGGGGAATTAAAAAGTGCAGCTGCAAAACAGCTTCTCTAGACAATCTGAGAAACACGTGCAGATGAGGTCATCTAGCGTTGTTTATTATAACAGTGTTGCAACGCTACACATCTTCTGCAATATCACTTGTGAATTATTATAACAATTTGCACCGTATCGCTTACGAGGTCTTGTAGGCCACACGTTGTTAAATCCTGTTTTCAACAGCCCATAACTCCCCTATAGTTTCCTTCGTCTGATACATACATACATATCAGACTTGAAATAAGGTAGCGCATGCAGCTGGATGGACAGCAAGCAGCTCCCGTTTAATTGGAAGTGGCGAATTGAAGGGATAGATTCGATTCAGACTGATGAAATGCACTTCAGACTCACGTCGTGTGCATTTAAAATGTCACCAAACTACGAATTTCATGACCAGAAGAGTCACCGTGCCGTATGCCTTTCCGTCCAGACAAAAGGTGTGGCCCTTCGCACAAGAAGTACACAAATGATGTTGTGACCAATTTAAAGGGGCACTGGGATGGAAATTGCAAGCGCGAAGCTGTGTTTTACTACTCTGCCGAAAGAGGCGTGTTCCGTTGGTAAGGCATGCAGGGCATGCACACTTGGCTTTCAGGAAGTTTCGAGTCTGGAGCCAAAGTGCTAGTCTGTTTCGGAAACGATCGGTTGTCTGAAGGGCAAAATACTAGGTTCTCTCCTTTTCTCGTGTCACCAGAGACTCTGCAGTCAAGTGTCTGCTCTACAAACGACCACGTTATTGTGTTCAGCCACTTAGCACCGTCAACGATAATTTCTATCGTAAGTTTTTCCCCTTTCCACTTTCCTCCCATAATTTTTCCAAAAGTTAAGAGTTCCCGAAGAGAACAGAGGGATGCAGGACACATTTTCGATGTCACTATCCCACACTGTCGCCTGCTTCCTTGGGCGTCCGTTATCCTCTCACCAAATACGGGAACTTGAAGCTTCATGCTACAGTTGCGTGTTAAATGAAAGTGAATCTTCGCGTCGATGACGTGTAATTAATATAAACCATTTTTGTCTGTCGCGTACACTAAAAATTATCTCAGCCCAGAGAAAACGTCAACTCCCACAACCCCGAGAAAACGCGGTTCCTCTTCACATAAATCCGCACATCATGCATTGCGTTCACAACACATAAATACCTCGAAAGTCATTTCGACGGCTCGACAAAGTTGGGTGAAACCAGTCATTATGAAACTAATCTATCCGATTTTGACAATCTATAAATTGGAGAGAAATTCCTCCACTCCTCGAAATAGGACTAATTGATGCACGTGGCTGGAATAATTCACCCGATTTAGTCGTGCAGTCTAAACTGCGTATTAAAGGTCTAAAACGTTTTGCAAAGATTTAAGTGCTATCATGCTTATATTATTTGATGTTTCACATAATAACCGTCCAATGAGAGCGGGGGGAAAAAGGGAGGGATATGAGAAAAGGGGAGAAATATAAACTTCGTCGTTAGTCGGCGATCACCCAAACAGAAACTACCTATTGGAGCTACATAACCCTAGACAGGACGCTTCTTTAGCAAACTCAGCTCGAGATGGCAGCACCGTCCCTCTGTAAACACCTACCTACCTCCATGCCGTCTGCAGGTCGGGAATAAACTAGTTTCAGGATAGGAGCTTAACTACTCGCTTTGACTGGTTTCAGTAAACGTTGCTTCTCTACAGGGTATGCCGTTCTACTGTGATAAACTCTCTGCAGTTTATATCAATAACGGAGCAACTGCTTCATTCTCTTATTTACAATTAGCTCTGGATTTATTATATCTGGAAGGGAAAAAATAATCTGCCTTTACCTGAAAATAAGTCTATCTCGACTGCATGAGTTGCAACTTGGGTTACAAATCGATGGGCGAGCTATGTCGGCTTTTGCGAGAACATTTTAAAAGAAGTGAGCTATGGCGTGCGTGGCTGCCTCAGCATGGCCAGTGCTGGCTTTGCTGATTCCGTGGAACGTCAATGGAAAAACTAAAATTTTCATGTTCGCGTCATGGCCAGTAAATAATAAATGAAGCCGCAGGAAACAATAAGGACAAACACAGCTAAGCGGAAAAAATCTGTTTTGTGATTTTAAAAAAACCTGACAATAAATCGAGGTGGTGCATGTAGGCAGCACTCTAGCAAATGCATCACCCACCGCTGTCTAGACGTATTGCAAATGTTGAAAATGTAGCTTGGGATTTTCCCGCTTTTGTATTCCTTGTCCCTGCTAAATATGCAAAGGCTGTTGGATACCCTGTGTGTGTGGCCCCTTCTTCAAGAAGTCTCTATTAGAACCTCTGTGTGACCAAAGTCTAATAATATATAGACATCTTGTTTACCCTTGCAATTGTCTTTCATCCTGCAAACATCTTTTGTAGACAATGCTGCAGAAACATCTGTAGTTTGATGATATTGTGTATTTCATGCTATACCTCTAAAGTCCGTCGCCTGCTATCAACACCCATGTTAGACCTCCTAGGCGTGTTTGCTACTGCTGAATTAATGTGTGATCTTGTTGAGGTGTTTTCATCTACTAATGCTTTGGTCTGAAATTATGCGATAAGCGTTTTGTTTGCCCCGCAGTGTGTATTTTGTCATACTGTTAATATCTCTTTATTCCTTCTATTTACACTCCATGCTACTGGGGGCCTCCGTAGCTCTGAGGTTAGAACTGCGGAAAGGCTGTGGGTTCGAATCCAGGAGTGGCCAAAGATTATTTCACGGAGTTAAGCATTACGCAGACTCCATTCGGCCATTCCCCAAATCGTAAGCCCTTCTCTGCATTGGCCATCTTGCATACTGCAGCTATCAGTCTGGTGGTTCCTTCAGTCCATAGCTTAGTAATAGGACCGCGTTCCTTCCATGGTGTGAAATCACCACCAGATGGAAGCACTGTCCCCCTAAATTTACCTAGCCATGCCTTCATGCTACATGTAGTAATACCTACTCTTCTGTCAACACATTCATTTTGTTAATACCTCTTTTCAATCCTCCTATTTACACTTACTGGTATTAACGGCTCTTTTTAACTCCTATTTACACTTAATGATATTAAAACTTCTGAGGAACCCGTATCATTGCGTGGCGCACTCTTAAGCCTCTTTCTGATCCCAAAAGCTGCTGTTCATGCTGTTAACATGTTTTTGTTACTCGTTTGCGTGCAGCGCCATGGTGTGCCTAAACCTGACCGAGGCTGCCAACAACACCCTGGGCGGCGAGAGCGCGCAGGCGCTGTTTGAGGAGGTCAGCTACGTCATCTACGGGTTCATGCTGCCAGCCGTCTGCGTGTTCGGGATGGTTGGCAACGTCCTCAACCTGACCATCCTGACGCGGCGCAAGCTGCAGAAGTCGTTCCGCACGCTGGAGCAGGCCGCCAACCTGTGCCTCATCTCGCTGGCCGTCAGCGACCTCATGTTCTGCGTGTTCGCCTTCCCGACCATGTTCCTGCCGAAGAACGACCTGTACGACAGCCGCGGGCTGCTGCTGACCTACCGCGTGTACAACACGGCCGTCATCAACGTCTTCATCATGATTAGCACCTGGCTGACGGTGGCCATGTCGCTGGAGCGCTACCTGGCCATCTGCCACCCGCTGCGACAGGACCTGTACCTGACGACCCGCCGCATCAAGATCGTAATTGTCGTCACCTACATCCTGTCTTTCGTCTTCAACATTCCCGTCCTGTGGCGGTACGAGGTGCAGGAGGTGTGCCCGCAGACGCTGGGAGTAAAGGTCAAAGGGCAGACTGACACGACGCTGGAGGCTTCCAACGGCTTCCGTGCGTACAATGCCCTCGGGGAGCTCGGCGCCATCAGCGCGGGCAACAGGACTCAGGCGGACGGTGGGTCGATGGCGGCCGTGATGAACAGGCAGACGATAATCACGACAACGATGACAATGGCCGCCGCGAACCTGTCGAGCTCTGTCCCCGCGCTTGCCACCTCCCTGCCCGAGCAGCTGGCGTACGTCAAGCTGCAGCCCGTGCAGGTGTTTCTGTGGGAGTCCTCGCAGCTGGATACCATCTACCGCATCTTGTGGGCGCTGGTCGGGAACCTGCTCCCGCTGGTGCTGCTCATCTACTTCAACGTGTGTCTCAGCCGCAAGATCTACCGCTCGTACAAGATGCGGCAGAAGTTCAAGCAAGAGCACCACAACCGGCAGGACAACTCCAGTCACGTGATCACCGTCACGCTGGTGGCCATCGTGCTGATGTTCTTCATCCTCGTCGCTCCCTCCGAGATCGTCATTCACGCGGCGCGCATCACCAACACCAACAACAGTTACACCTACATGGCTGTCGAGGCCGTGATGAACTTCATGCAGAGCGTTAACTTCTCCGTCAACTTCATTCTCTACTGCATTATCTCCCCTTATTTCCGGAAGACCCTCAAGTACATCTTTTGCTGCGGCTGTTACAACATCTACCAGGTATCCAAACAGTGGAAAAAGGAATTTGAGACGTCACTCATGTGACTGTTCATTAGCATGCAGAAACGATTGATAAGCGATGCGAGACTAACACTCCAGAAAAGTAAATAATCTTTTCCTCTTTGAAAACAACTATCAAGTCATGGTTAGGTACGACGCCATTCAAACACAACCATTCGAGCGAAATTAGTCTTCTAACCAGTAGAAAGGTCTTACACCTGTATCTGACATGACTTTTCCATTGACTTAACATGTTTGAAAAAGGAATATCACTGGTGTTCTTTATCGAAATGTTTCACATCCTATTGGATTATTGGAACGAAACCTGGTCTTTCACTAAATGCATGTGATTCTTCTGCTGGAGTATTGTACTTTTTTCAGTTACCTCAGTTGCACATAAGGAAGACCATTTTCCTTAATACTTTAATTTGCTCAAACGTACTTATAATAACTGAATTCACTACATAAAATTACTTGTTATTATGTTGACTTAACAACTCAAGAAATTTGACAATTTTAAGGATCAAAGAACATTTTTTTCTTCTACATACACTACCTTTCCTTGGAATGTCCACTCTTCTGTGTGAAACGTGTGTAAGAAGAAAACTAAAGTACTGTGTGGTCTTCCGTGCAGATTCAGGAACACTGGAACATCGGAAGTGTCCTTTCACGACATTCTACTCAGCACGACTGATTTTACGGCAAAACTGACGATTCAAAGTCGCCCAGACGTCACGGATATAAGTAACATCACAGCACGGACCACTGCGTGGAGAATCTTGATAAAAAGTCTGAGCACGAATCCAAAAGACTGCTGACCTTCAGAAAGAATGCAAAAGGGCGTGTGATGTCAGCGCGTGATCACTCACAATTTTCCACGTGTGTGTTATGGATTAAAACTTTTCCGCAAGGTCTGTGCCATTTGATCCAAAACGTGTTGCTGAACGCCACAGATCTTGTTTTCCTTTTCCAATATATTATTCTTCCTGCTATAATACTGCACCAGCTTCGTCTGTTTTATTTTTAATCATCGTACAACACGTGCACACAATAATTAAAAGACAGTAAGACTTGGATCCCTCATGGCGTCGATCATTCCTGATGTTCATTTCAAACTAGTGTGAACCAGTATTTTTATTATGTGAAAGGGAGGTATGTATTTCCCTTCAGATGGTATTTGCATTGAAACAGAGATACAGGTGCGACATCTTGCGCACGTGCACTAGTAATGAAACGCTGTAGACCTGTTTGTACGTGCACTTGTGGCCTGTTCTTTCTGAAACGCAGCAAACGGAAAGTGCAACTTCTGATGGATGTTTACGTCAAGCAGGAAATCGCATATGACACAGTTGTGAAACCCTCAGAAGCAGACGTCACCGGTTATACTTTCGACACACATTGTACTAGATGAAGGAAAAGTGTGTGTGTGTGTGTGTACCTGTGTGCCTAATAGAGCGAGAGAGATCACCCATTTATCACACCGCGTACATTTGTGCGTGTGACATTTGTTATTATTTGTTGTCTTCAGTCAGTAAAAGCGGTACCATTTGATCTAAGTTGTGTACGCATGTCTTGGTGCGCAAGGTGTTTGTATAGTTTATGTCTGTGTGTGCTTTATGTCGTGTACAACTATTGAGTGCATCTGTCCACACTGCGCTAAAGCAAAGCACGTATATATCTCACGTAAATACTTGAAGTTGGTATCGTGCCATGTACGGGCCGTTAATTGCCTATTCGCGTAAACACACTTGTCCCTAGTGGTATAAGTGCCAATTTCAGGACTGACAGTATAGCAATGTCAAAATACAGGACAGGAATAATAAAAGAACGTACACATTATCAAAGCTATAAACTGGTCGTCTGGATTTCATACATACATGTAAAACACCGTGTAAAATCTAGTTCTGGGCTGTGTAAATTGCATGGGTATTCGATATCTTTTGTCCATTCGTAAAAATGGCTGAAAAACAGCGATCCTGAGGACGGCTTTAGTTTCAGGGCCGACTTTGTAAATATCTAACAATCCTTTGCCGACTTTACAAACAGGTAGCGCGCTTACATATATATATATATAAGCGGCATATATGTTTGTATGTATAATACCATTATGTATATTGACTTCCATCATTTCATGTTCTCTTGCCATAATTTCGTTTATTGTTTGAGCCACCAGTAACACTCGTCTCTCCATCACCTTAGCATCGTACTTGAGTTTCCTGGGCCACGTGTGCACGTCATAGCATAAGGAGCAAATCTACATACGCACACCCCTAGAATGCAACACACGGGGCCCGTGTGGAAAGATGGCCTGGTGGGAAGGCGTGAGCAGCGTTCATGTATAATTCACAGCCTGGCCTTTTGTTTTGGACGGTGCTCCATGGGCGAAGAGTTTGGCATTAATAAGGAGTCTGAGGAAAAAATTTTAAAAATAGGTTAACTATATATGTATGTGTTGTTAACCGCATTTAACACCAAAATGCCTCTATCAGAAGATGACGTTTGAAAACAAAACCGTTTTTTTGTATCGCCTTTACACAAAAGTCGCAGCCACCGACATCAGCGAAACGTCAGGTTTCAGTGAACGTGTGGGGCAGCCGCGGGTGTCATTGATGATCTCGATCCGTTGCACGTAGTTGCAGCTATCAACATGCAACTTGTGGAAGGACAGCAAGCACCGTGGTCTTACAACGGCGCGGTTCTTTTCTCGCAAGCACATTTGTAGATATATTCCGTACATAGTTCATTAAATGCAAGTCTCCACAGCTGTCAGCTGCTATATGCCCCTGAGGTGGCTTGCATAACGTGCTCGTCAAATTACGACATTTGGTAAGTCTGGATAGGCTTGCACCAGCATGTCCACTACTTTCTTTCTTCTTCTTTAAAAAAAAAAAGGCACTAGGCAGGTAAGCGTGACCTGAAAAGGTCTGACTGTCGAAAGAAACGCCTGTCCGGCGGCATCGGGAATTAAAACACACACGGCTCGACAAGGTCGCACGCACCGCGCGTAGAGACTTCATCAAATTTTGGTGAACCACGTCCATGTCCCAGCCTCCACTTCTCCGCGGCGAGAATTCGAGAAAATATTTTCTGTAAAAGAATACATTCGAGGCAGTTTTGTTTAAATTATATCATTTGTTGCAGATGTCCCGTCTGAGTTCCCTCTCGCCTATAGTTTCACCTGACTCTGTCGATCTTCAGTCATGTCATATCATATTGCACCGTTTGGCAGTATGCTCGCGCACGCCTTTTTGCATGTACACACTCACGAGTTACATAGTCAACAATTCTTTATTATGTGCAACAATGCGTGTTACAGAATGGAACAAAACGCCGTCTTCAGATTTAATATACGCTATGGTGATAGTTATAAGTGCATAGAATACACGTATGAGATCTGACTAACGTAAACGTAGACAGGCGTACACGAACTGCTGGGACTTAAATCACTGGAAATACTGCATGAATACTGCACGAGGACCCACTGTTCTGAATGGATGAATCTTTGTGGAACCCAGGAATAGATCCAAAGAAAGGAAAGGTGCCATCGGTAATGAAGATAAATGCTTGAAAAACAAAATCATGGTGACTATAATATTACAATCAAGTGCTAGACTCAACACGATCTTTTCACTTCTGTATCGGTGTCCTCTTTCATTCTTCGCATATCCGAACATACTCATGTATACACGCACACACACGTTCCCCTCCTCCGCAAAAAATCCATAGCCTATTGCATTGGTACTTGCAATCACTGCTTTGTATATTTTACAAGCCTTGAAATCATGCCTTTGATGCCTAAAATGCAACTGATTAAAGGCTGACTAAAAGTGAAAATGAAAGCTCTCTTTTACAGCACTATTATTACTTTATGGAAACATTTCTATATAAGTGATGAAAAAATCCTTATACTACCACATTATTCTTGGTAACAAATGCAGTATGTACTGTCAAGCAATATTATAGTTTTAAAATATCTCAAAATATATATGAACATGCATCATAAATAATTTCAAACCCATTGAGAAATAACTGGTTTTGACATGGCAGAACTGGAGCATTTAAATAAAACTGAATCTTATTTGTTTAAAAACACTTAAGATAAAATTCCCATAAGCAACAAGCGCTAACCTTTGACAAGAAAAATATGTCCACCACTCATCATTTGACTAGGCTGCTGAATGCAAGAAAATGTTCAGCTAAGCATGTCACAAAATTATTTAAAAAAACCTCCAAGGAAGAATTTTTTTAGTCGTACAAGAACTTACCAGATGAATGTGAAACAAAATGTCAGGTTAATAATAGGAATGAACATTCATATTTGTCCTATGGAGAAATCCAAGCCAAGACTTTCTAATGTAACATGTGCCAGGCAAGGCTTTAATCATCAAATGAATAAAATGCTGACTGACAACCGACGTGAAATGGTTTCTCAGACCGACAGTTTACAGCTACTACTTTTACCTTCTGTCAGGTCCCTTTTTCTTAATCCACTTCATTCCATATAGCCTAATAATTACTGGATAACAACTGTCCATGAGCCACTTCTCAGAACTATCACACCCCAGAAATAAACTTTTCCACACACACACACACAAAAAAAAAGGCAAGAAGAGGATGGAAGAGCAGATTTGGGGGGGAGGGGGAAGGGATTAAGGAAATATGGCACCCAAACACTCTGTTAATATGCTACAAATAAAATGAACTTGTAAACACTGACATAAGAGGTGATGGATGTGTATGAAAGTAAATTTTGCAGGATATTTTAACACATTCCGCCAGGGTCTGCCATGATGCATACTTTCAAAACTCTACAGACCCAAACACTATCATTCATCACAAAAATGACTGTAGGACAAAGACAGGAAATAGTCAACTGTCAAATTACACCTTTTCTCAAAACAAATCTATCAAAATTCTGTCCAGTTTAACATTGGAAGAAAAGCTTATGTAACAGGGTAATTCTATTTTATTCACAAAATGTACCCTGTAGTCATCTTTTATAACAGACTGGTCAGCACTTCTTCTCCAAGCAATTGCACAGCAACATTTGGAGACGCAAAACACATTCAAAAGCATCACATATTTCTTGGTAAAGAAAATAGAAATAAACAGCATCTGTTTCCATCAGAAAGATGTTTAATGCAAAAAATAGGCACTGGGCTCATGTGCTCTGCACATGTTACATAACAAAAATGAATAGGATGGGGAAAATATACAACTTTCATTGAAGGTCCCAAACAATTGGTACCTCCTTTATAGGCTTGGAAAATACAGAATATGCAGTCATCACAGAAAAAGAATAGCATAAACATTTTTCAAGTCCCATCCCCACCCCCCACCTTGCCAGCCCACCCACAGAAAAATTCCCATCCACTTGTCTTCAGTTTCCAACCTGCTGCCCTGCAGGCCCAACAACTTCTTTATACATCAAAAAATCACAGACATTTAGTGCATATTCCATCAGTTTTGTGAAGGTGCACATTCGATGCTAAAGTTATCTCAACAGACAGTGTAGTTTGCACTTGAGAATTATGAGCAAAACTCAGGCTCAGTGCTGTATCATATTATGTGAACTGCAATGTGTGTGGTCCCAGGGAATAATCAGAAACAAAGATTCACAAAATACACACGCCTTCAATTGGCCAAATCCAAATACATGAAAGATAACACTGCCCTCCTTCCCCTGAAGGATAAAATGTATAATGTTTACGGCATTCATTTATAAGCCCTGATGAATTTTAATTCCCTCATCCAAACCCTAAGGGCTAGATGGTATTAACTTTCCATGTTTTCTGCTACTGAAATGTGAGAAAATACAAGGTATATACATTAGTGCAAAGTCTGTAAGCTGACTGCAGCTTAAAACTGGAGACTGCAAGTTTTGTGGGAAGGGCCTGCCTGACTGCAATTCATTTTTTCTAAAGTGACACGCTCCTAAGCCCAAACCAGCCACAAATCTGTAGCCATACGGTACTGAAAAGCAGTATGGTCCTTAGAACCTACGGTGGCCCAGTCTTTTTTTAAAATCTCTCTGCCTCAGACAAGTTTCACGCAACTTCCTGCTTGAAAGCTGAAGCCGATGAAGTGGGAGGTCCAACCATAACGGGGAGGGGTGGAGAGGTCATGTGACCTCTCTGGTATCCACTGTACAAGTGTTCAGAACCAAGATCTAAGGGCAGCAGCCGAGCAAGACTTGGCGAGGACAGGTGGGCAGCGGGAGACAAGGCTTGGGAAGAGGTGGCTCCAAGGGCCACACCCACCTGGCCTGGGGAAACCGACCCTTGGGTATCAGACATGCCCGGACTGAGTTGTGCCAGAGGAGTGACAGGAGGGGAGGGAACTAACTGCGGAATCTCTCTTATGGCATCCTTGCTGGAGGAGGAACCTTCCTCCATTGGTGTGGGGAAAGCTGGCGTGTCCATGAGAGGGGAGAGAGCTAAGGGACCGCCTGATGTTTCCTGGACAGCATCAGTGTTGGCACCTGTGAAACAGACAGGAGAAAGACAAGAATGTTTGATGTTAGGCAGGTACAGCTTGGGAGTGTGAGCATATATGAGGAGACAAAGAACAGCACTAGCAATCAGTTTTAATGGTGATGCTTCATACAAAGACATTGACAACAGACAGAAATGCCTAATGGCCATCAGCAGTCACCACCATGAGGTGCAGCATCAGCATGCAGCAATCAATTTTGAGAACAAGGTAAATTAAACTTGTAGTGGTTTCATTGCTTCAATGAAATTAGTCTTGTCCTCTGTGGAAAAAAAAAGGTGAAACCAATGTGAAAGCAAGTTGTTAAAGTTGAAAATAGGATGTGACAAAAAGATTAACTGACTCAGTTGTCGATTCAAATGGATAGCTACACAGTCTTATATGCAATCAAATCTAAAGGTGAAAAAATTTATGTGGCACTACTAATGACCATTTAAGATATACTAAGACCCTTAAGTTTCTGACCTTTCTTAAACTTAGTACGGTCTATGGCATGGTTCTTATTGCAACTGAAGTTTCAAGATATCCACAAAAGCGGATGGGACAGAAAAGACATGATTCAGTGCCACAAGTTGGAAAAAAGGCTTGGAGACCTTATTTCTCTCATCATCGTGATGTAATTTATCGAATTTCCAGACTGAGCCCCAGTCCTTGCATCCCGTATTTTTGGCAAAGAATGCAACCAAAGATGCAGTGATGGCAATAGCACTGTATGCCGCAAATACATCCTGAGTACAATCGTGTGCTAATCGCTAATCATATGCATATATATTTTGCTGCATATATTATTCCATGCAGCTGTGGTTGTGTGGTACATTTAAAAACATTCTCAGTAACTCTTTCAGCTTATGAATGACAATGTTGCTTATATGGTTGTCTACTGAACCAGTAAGAACATCCCAAAATCGAGATGCCACATGATACACAAATTTGCGGTAAGCAGCAAGCTGTGATACAAGTAAAGGTGACAGTCATGTCTGCTCCCAGCAAAGACTGATATGACTTGTTCCAAATGTGTCCATGTCCTCTGTTTTCAAACTCTAACCAGGACGTGGGATCTAGTTGGCTTGTGGACGAGTCTGGTCTAGTTCGATGTTTGACTGTATATTCATAACAGGATCCTAAAAAGATTTCTTAGGTAAAGCCATGATAATTGGCACACAGAAAATACCAACCACAAGTGTTATCAACAAGGATGGGTAGCTTTAATATCTGCTTCAATGCGATATATAACAATGCAACTGTCTTACAGCATTTCTGCAGGAGAAGTAAAAAAAAAAAATGGCAGAAATATCTTCACATTAACATCTGCTTCAAAAGCACCTGGGTAAAATATATCTATAGCATCTCTGCAGGAGAAGTAAAAAAAAATGGCAGAAATATCTTCACATTAACATCTGCTTCAAAAGCACCTGGGTAAAATATATATAGCATCTCTGCAGGAGAAGTAAAAAAAAATGGCAGAAATATCTTCACATTAACATCTGCTTCAAAAGCACCTGGGTAAAATATATCTATACTTAAAAAAAAAACTGCATTGGTTTGGCACTTTAACATGTGGAGTATGTGTGCTTTTATGTGTGTGTTTTAGAACTTCCCACCTCTCCACACAATCGAGATAAGGGGGAAGATCCGAACATGCATAGTAACATCCTCAGGCTAAAAAGAAACAGGTTGGCTGGTTGGTTACTGTTGAACATGAAGTCAGCAACAAAGGCCAACTTGTGACGAGGGTAGAAAACAGAGTAATGGGAGATGCTCGGAGAAAAAGGATGAGGAAGGAAAGGAAGGGTGCCCACAGAAAAGCCCACTGACCAGCACTGTAAACAAATCTCATGTACTTCAGCCAGAGACAAGATCAGAACCCAAGACTCTCTCCATTTACAGCCAGCATGTGCTACTGACAGCCCCTCCACACACAAACACACACATATGAAAATCAGGCAAAATAAATGCCAGATGTATACTTTACCTGCTCAGTCATTTGGCCCAGTACATTTAGTTTTAATTTGAAGGTAATCAATTCTGGCTTACAATATAAAAAAACACGGAATGATCTGCTTTTTGTATAAAACTATGGGGTTTTTTTTTTTACCGTAGCCTACAGGCACTTTTGGTCTTACTCTTAACTCTAAATTATTCACAACCAACTGATAAAACTCAGGCACTTGAATCTTCAGGGGAAATGAAACTATGTGCTAGCACTCCTCTAAAGCCTCTACATCCCTGGTTTATTAAATGCTTAACTGACCTGGATTTATTAGTTTACTTTTGTGCGGGTCAAAAGAGAGTGCTTACTGAAAGATTCTGAAGGGACAATCTAAACTTGTTGAAATACATTTGGCCTAAAACATAAGTAATAATATGGAGATGCTGAAAGAATTACACCATACTACCAAAGACACATGCAAAAGTGTTATCCTTCTTTTGACCTCCAAAGGGCTTTC
>SMGT01002123.1:160219-173234 GCA_004794575.1 Lanistes nyassanus | reverse complement strand
CCCCCCCCACACACACACAGTGTGACAGAGAGCAAGAGTTATATTCCACCCCACCAGCCCCCGGCTCTTTCCCAATCTCCCCCAACTTTCTCCTCCCCGTCTCACACATGCACACACACGCACAGTGCGACAAAGAGGGGGTGGAGGGAGAGAAACAAGGAAGAACAGGTGCATGCAAGCTGTGTGTGCATGTTAAATCTTTATAAGGAAATCTCTTCATTCCAGTGTTTGTGCAACCATATGAACATGCATAACACGTACACAAGGCACTCCACTCTAATTTCTTCGTGCTCCATAAACCATTCTCATAATTCCTTATAATAAAATCAAAAGACTCAAATAAAAAAAAAAGGCACGAAATTGTTGCAAGTTGTGGCTAGAACAGCACAGATCTGGAACGTCCCTACACAGAACATCAAGAGAATGTTCAAGTCGGCCGAAATAAAGTTTTCAATTTGCTGTGATAAAATGGTCAGTTGCAAATGGCACTAATTGAGTTAATGTCTATGGGGGGCTTATCCTCACCTCCAAGTAGCATCTCCTGTAACAAATTGTCTATCTTGGCCATGCCAAACAGCTTGGCAAACTGAATCTGCTCAATCATTTGCCATGTGATGGACTGCAGCGAGGGTAGCATCAGCAAAATCTCCCCAAAACGGCCACGAGTGTCGTACTGTCTGTCATTAATGTAGTCCTCAAGGTTGACTTGTACCTGGTAACGGATCGCTTTGATTCGCTGTGGGTCACTCAGCCCCCTTGCCACTACAAGGAGAAAAGAAATCTAAATGCCTAATAAAGAAAAACAAGAATAAAAAGGAACAAGTGACTGCCTCTTGGAGATAAATCTAAGTTAACAAAAATGGAACTGAGCCAAGCTAAATAAGGCGATAGACGACACAGACGATCGACAGTTTTGGGGCATTACAAAAAAATCAGAATGGGGAGAAACCCCAAACCAAACCAAACCAAAGAGAACGCATCATTAAACTTCTCTGTGAACCTGGGACATGAATAGATTTCAGTCTGGCAACCAAGAGTCTTAATTACTTGAGAAATTGGTTAACACATCTCCATTCTAAATTGCTGATGTGAGATAAATTTTAAGGGAACATCACACAGTTGAAGAATTTGTACTGGCAGAACAAATTCACGGACATATGATCTTCTGAAGCTGATATTACAAGCATATGGCTATACAACAGAAATATGGTCTACCCCACACCCACCTGGATCAAAGAAAACAATAGCTTTCATGCATGCATATTCTGTCTCATCGATATTGACTTCCCGAAGAGGCTGAACCAGCTCATCCAGAATGCGGGCTGAAATTCGGCCAATGTCTGCGTCCGTCGAGTGGCGTGTGATTAGGGAATTGTTGCCTAGCAAAAGAACATCGTTCAGTGTGACGGAACGTTTTGCAACACCCAGCAGAAGATGTTCTCCTGCATGTGCCCGAAGCAGCGCCACCTGGTAAGAAAAAAAGGTTTCATTTCCAGGGAGTCTTGGTACCAAGCAAGGTAAAAGTATACAATTTATAAACTAAGAATATTTATAAAAAGTTTTGTGAAACATACAGAGAATAAAGTCTTTCCAAATACCTCTAGCATGACGGTCAAGAAGATTTTTCTTTTAACAGCACAAATTATTTAATCTTAAGCCATCTTATACTTACCTCCCCACCTTCAACCATCTACCACCCTCTCTCTACCACATACACACAAACACACACAATTTTAGGTTGAAAGGATGCAATGTAACTGCACATAAGCCGAAACGAACTGGCCGTCTTGTCGAAGTTTACCTGGTCGTCTAATGGCAGCTCACAGAAGCATGGAATGTACTTGGCCCACTCCACCAAGATCAACAGTTGATGTTTCATTGACTCGCAAACATCATCTAGTGAGGCGAGCTTCTTTGAAGAAAGGTCCGAAATATTCAGCTGTGGCGCAATCTGTCCAGAGAAGCAGGATGCCAGTTGAAGTGCATTGCATTTCAGTTTTAGACTATCATTTGCTGACCTAGCCATGCAGACACTGTCTGGCACGTTAGACCACTCGGTAGGAAACGCCAGCAGGGTACTTACAAAGACAGTACAACATGTATCCTATTACCCACTACCTACAAACTCAATCAGAATTAAAGCAAATTCACACTGTTAGGTCTGCAGCAGCCTGCTCTACCGTATACTTAGAAAGACCATACAACGTGTATCCTTTCACCCACTACCTATAAACTCAATCAGAATTAAAGCAAATTCACCCTGTCAGGTCTGCAGCAGCCTGCTCTACCATACACTTACAAAGAGTATACAGTGTACATCCTGTTACCTATAACCTACAAACTCAATCACAAAGTGAACTCACACTGTGATATCTGCAACAGCCTGACCTAGCATATAATCTGCATACAAGTTGCATATCCAAAATAGACTCTGTATGTAGTTTTACAGCACCTCTTAAACACAGCTAAAACTCAGAAAGAATAACAGCCTCAAACCTGTCTTGACAACATCTCAGCATTGAGAAGAGTGCTGACAGACAATGAGCCTGACTGGCTCAGGTCTTGCTCATAGCTTGTCCTCCTGACGCTGATTCTGTCCCTTTCATTCTGGACAGCTAGAGTAAAGAACAAAAGATCAGAATATAACAACAACACAGCACTTAACGTTATAAAATAACTCAAGGTGCACACACAAGCCACAAAAAATTCTGATGGGTGTTTGTGGTACAGAGCTGCATAAAAAAATAGATTCTACTTATCTCGTGTAATTTTAACTACATCTTGTGCTTAAACAAAGAAAAATGAGTACAACAGAAAGAAGCTAAGAGAAGGGAGAACCCCAGTAAAAAAAATGACAATACCCTGCATGTGTGCGTTTACCAATATTGTGTATGCATGTAATATACTAATGCATGCACATGTATGTTATGTACAGGAAGTCAAATGCATGGATGAGTGTGCACATACACATACATGCTGACTGGATGTGTAGAGGTGCATGAATACAAAAGCACATATAAAATTAGTACACAATTAATATACAAAACCACATATACAATTATTATAACAATTTATTCTTCAAGAATAACAAGAAGAGATATGGTGAAAACAGAGGCTAAAGCTAGTTACCTTCTTTCTTCATCCCAGCTCTGAAACACTTTCGAAGGCGGCAGTAACGGCACTGGTTCCTTTTGTCTTTGTCCACAACACAGTTGCGGCTGAACCGGCATGTGTACACGTGATTTTTCCGCACGCTTCGCCTGAAGAACCCTTTGCATCCATCGCAGCTGGATGCACCATAATGCTTTCCCGTGGCTCGATCTCCACAGATGGCACAGAACTGACTAAGTGCGGCTGCTGCTGCTGAGCTGCCTGATGATGGGGATGATAAGTTGCTAGAGGGTGATGTGGTGTAGGCCTGGATGCCTATTTCTGGTGATTCTGCAAGCACAGTAGCATAAAATCTACGTTCACGGCAATAGCAGAATATTCTCAGACTTATGGCAGAAACAAAGCAACAACATTGATGTAGTCTGAGACCCCAGTAAGACAAGAATAAAAAGAGGAAGAAAACAGCGGAAGGACAGATTTTTTTCTTCCCTCTCTCTCTGCAACACTACAAACCCCAACGAACACATCTGTCCATCTTGTCTGCCAAACGCTGGTGTGAATCACCAGCTTGCCACAACATGACAGGATGATGACAGAGAACATTTCAATACAACAGAAGGTTTCCACAATGCTGACGCACGCACATCTTGCAGTATGAGGACAAGTCTTCATGCGAATCACCCTGTCCATAGTCAACACAGTTTTCAACACCAGGATCATTGTGAGATTCCGTCATACACTAGTGACAGAAACTGACATTACTTCAAATAATATTAAGAGTTACCCTTCTGTGCAATCAACTTTTTACATCAACTCACCAACGCATGGCCAGTAAAATGACCTAGGAGAAATCCCATAACGAAGCAATTCAATCTGTTTGCTGCTGCCCAAGGAAAAATATCCAGAAACGAACTTCATTCTCTCGGTCATTCAGTTTTCTGAAACTTCTACCTTTTCAAAATTAGAAGAAATAAGATTTTGCTAGATGATTCCTATGAATACACGGATCCGAAGTTGACACTCGGAACCACCAAAGACTATTTCTTGTGTGTGGGAAAAAATCTCCACATAAAAAGTGTGCACAAGAACACTCTGGAACCAGTAAATGAAATGGTTAAAATATTCAAAACTAATCAAAATAACTGGAGTTATTTTCTAAAAACAGACTGCATGCTTGTGTCCTAGCAGTAGGAAAGAGTGAACTACGCACAACCACTACATGTGCTTGAAAATGCTTGTAAAGCTCGCCAATATGAATGTGTAAAATCTTCTCGATTTATACTTTCCGGAACAGAGGCATGCACAAGCATGCTGACAAAAATCTATAGCAGTCACAGCAGCTTATATGCCCAGTCATGTTACTAAATACTTTGATATCAACTCTGCACACTTCATCGTTTACTGTTCAAAATAAGGGCCTATAAGATATTGGTTTTTCTCTGCCAACAGGGTAGGGCCTTAAAAGTTTTGATAGCGTTATCCTATCAAGTACAGGCTCCATCCCTGTGAGAAAGTCATCTTATCTTAAGTATGTCAGATCTTCAGCAAAGGTGATTATTGCTTCTACAAGTATAACTTGTCTTTGGTGTGTACATCTTCATGTGTGCCTGTGTGTGTGCATGCATGCAGGTGTGCACATGTGCCTGTGTTTGAGAGGAAAAATAGAGAGACAGAACAAGAAAATAAGAACAAACATAAAGAGAATAAAAGGAAGATCTACTGCAGTGGGTGACTAACCATCAGCTGACAAGCTGGGTCATGCTATCAGTGTGATAAAAGCAGGGATGGTAAATGGGAATTTTATCTGGTAGGCTTGTTCCGAATGGCATGGACAAGCTAAACAAGCTGGCAACTTATATTGGCAAAATTGAATAAGCAGCATGCTGTTCCCCTAGCAGATATCAGTTTCGAGACTGAAATCCATGGTACAAAAGAAAACATGCTTCAAAATTTTGAACAGTTTCCTTTCCTAATTTTTGGGGAAGATGTCAGACCAATAAAATCAATGCACCTTTCTACGCCATTAAGATATTGGAAGCAATAGCAGTCTTCATTCAAAAATGTAAAACTAGAAAACGAGAAAGAATGAGAAATTAAAAGTCTAACTTTGCAATATGAAAGATAATGTTGAGAAATCCCATATGAAGCCTGTCCCAGGAAAAGGACAGGATAGAGAAAGGGCATGAAATCGATGCAGAGAAAATGCCTGATGGCCGGCCCTGTAAACAAGCAGAGACAGTATGTATGTCAGACACAGGATCCGAACCCATAACCACCTGTTTCAGTGGCAAGCAAGTGCTACCATTCTGCTAACAGGTGTCCCATCAAAAGACTGCATGGCTGAAGAATTTAAACACCTTGGAGTGTACATGTTCTGGTTTTCAATCCGCTCTACTAAGCTTCTACAGGAGACCAACAACAAAAATCTCCACAAAGCTGACGACTGCCATGGTATGCACTACTGCAAACAGGCACATTTAATTTTTGGTGGTCACTCACCCCACCAGGGCGCTTGTAGTAGCTGGTATACATCTTCATAGTCGCTGGAAGTTTTGATCTGCACTGCCCTTACCGACCTCTTCACCATTGTGCTTCTGAATAGTCTTTTAGTACTTTCACACATAATATGGGGTCCCTATTTTACACACTTACAGCGTGAGGTCCCCTCTCTTCACAATCTTGTTCATAGAAAAGCAGTGCCTTCATCCAAGCAACATATTTCACATAGAAAATGGTGCTGTCTATGGACTGAATCTTCTTTTGCATGTACACCAAACTAACATGTAGGGAGGTCTGGCTGTCCCTGCTCTGAATTCTACTCACAACACAGATAATTCCAGAAACAGCAGAAATTTTTTCACAAGCTTGGAATGACACCAAAAATGAGAAAGGTTAAGTTCATGTCCTTCTGAATGAACTGCATGTGGAGCCTGTCAATGGTGCAGGAATTTCAAAATCGGAATCAGAAACACCATAATATGGATTTTCTGGCAGCATAGCTCACTGGACAGAAGACAAAGACCCCCATGTGCACACAGGCAGGTCACACAGACCGAACATTCTGATACTTCTGCTTTTGTTGCATGTGGCCAATGTTTGACAAATAACTTTGCTCAAATCATATAATCAGCAACCAAACAATTTGTCCAGAAATAATATTTCAAATAAAATTAACATGTGTAAATAATCGACAACCCAACCGTTAACTAGAAATCGACATTAATTTCTAATTTGAGCTGAAGGCAAGTCATTAGGGAGACACAGTCAGGCGTAACAATTCTTAAGTCTGCATTATAAATTAATGTATGTTAATTCATTCTATATTCAAGTCCAGCTCCCCTCAGAAACATATGCCATTAGACGTCAGGGTTGTTGGTGGGGGTGAGGGGTTGCAAGCTAGCTCGCAGGTCAACTAAACGAAAAATAAAGAGGAAAAAGAAAACACCATGACATGAAAAAAGGAGGTATGAGCTGTAAGAAGGTGTAAGGAGAGAAAAGCTGCACTGTCACTAGGTGTGTGCATGTACATCATGAGTGCATTGGATACACGTTCATGAGTTCATGTGGAAGTTAAGATAATGCAACAATTTTGCTGATGTCAAAGCCAGTACACCCATATAAAATTTAGTCAGGTTATAAGGACGCACAAACTTGGTTTTCTGTCTCCAACTCCAAGTTTTCTGTCTCTGGTATTTTAACAGGACCATTCACCATTGTCACAGAAGTTAAATATTCTAAATAACCTTTAGCCATAATTCTACTAGTATAAAAGAGAAAAAATTATCAAAAAACCATCTGCCACCACCACAGTAGAGGTTTGCAACAAGTGCTTGTTTAGTAAAACTGTAAATGTTCACAAATACTAACCTACATGGAAACCGTTAAGTCCCGGAGCCAATATCAACTAATGTCAATGCATTAAATGTCCCAGATCCTGCAAGTCTGGGTTGTGACAATTAATGTATGAACTGCCTTCTATTGTCACTTAGCAGTTGGAAACATTAGAAGCAAGCACTAAACCTACACAGAAAAAAAACCTTCAAAGGACAGTCCTTTGACAATCCTCTACAAAATATGCATGCTCAGGGATTCATCACATTTCTTCTTTATAGCCATAGCCTATGGGATCTGACATTTCTGTTTTCAATTCTAAACTCTTCAATGAACTTCCTGTACCTACCAACAGCCTCCATGAATGGTATACTCCCATTCCCAACTGGCACGTGGAATCGTGGAAAGTACTGCTTGATGAAGGCAGCCATATTGTTCCAGGTCACAATCTTACAAATCTTGTATGTGAGGTTTATGCACAATCACTTATGATGTGTCGATGCATTTAGAGGCAATTAACAAAGTTCGTGATCGTGCACATGGACAAACTTGTCTTACACAGTCTTAAACAGGGACCTGCACTGGCTGGTGTGAGAGACTGCTCTTCATAGCAGCTAGCCGGCGTGCTTCACCTCAAAGCTCAGTTGGCACGTTGCTGCCTGTACTAGTAGATGAGACAGGGTAGGTAGGTAAGCCACAGGTAGCGGTCACCGTTACATCTAAGTGTTATCACCTATCACCAAGGCTGATATGCAGCTATCAAAGACTTGATATGAAAGATGGTCTCTTATTTTTTTTTAACATTTAGACAATAGGATCATATAGGCTAGACTATCTTGGTGTGATACAGGGTAGAAGGTGGATGTGGGAAGGGTGGGAGACTTAATACTAATAGCAAGAGTCGGCAGCAGCTTAAATTATGAGGACAGTCAAGCTGCAAGACAATACCAGTCACTTTAAAAAACAAAACAAAAAACTGAATGCCCCTTCTTGTTGTTGTTGTTATTGTTGGCTGGTTGGTTGGTGTAGGCATATGCACACACTTGCATGTGTGTGTGCACGAAGCTTGCAAACACAAACTAATGATGCTGATTAAATATCCCATATTTCCTTCTGTCAAGAACCCCCCCCCCCTACCACCCCCCAAAAAGCCTAGGGCGCTTTTCTATAATGTACATGTACTCTGGCATTTTTAAGGTAATGATATTTGCATCTTTTTTTTCAATGCATCTGAATATTGCATTATACACATTAATATTCATTATGACATTGAAAGAAAGCAACACCTAGGGCTGTGATCTTACCTTAAAATTAATTATTCAAGCATCTGCTCACTTTGATAATGCAATTATAAATATAAATGTAAAGTCTTACGCATTGGAAAGAAGGATTAGTCATAAATGTATTTAAGATGTGAAGAGGGAAAGCATTACAAAAACCCAAAGAATAAAGTATGCATCCCGCTCACTCCCAGATTTGGTCTTCTGGTATCTGAGCTCCTTCCCGCAGTTTTCTAAAACTAAGGCAACAAACATAATGAGCCAGATCTTCTTCAAAAGACAATTTCAACACTTATGGATTTACAAACACACACATGATTATGAGCGAGCATGCATGTGCATTAGTATGCACAAAGAATTTGCTTTCCTGAGCTGGATCATAAATTTTTTTCTTTCTTCATGGATAAACATGTTGTCCCCTATAACTTAATAGTCATGTGCATGGTGCAGATCCTGTACAGAATGATGATGTAAGACTGTATTAAATGAGTGACCCCAGAGTGACAAGGCCATCATGCAAAATGTGAACTTAAGCTTTTTGCGGTGCTGATTTCATGCTTATGTGAATGCATGTTGAAAAACCATTTGATCATTGGTGATGTTTGCACCAACTCTGTGTGTGTGTGTCTCTCTCTCTCTCTGCTATTCTGATGTTCTTATACAACCCGATTACTTCCTACTTGGCATGTCACAGTTTTTGATGCACAGCCGTTCATTAATCTTATCTAATCTTGCCAGCACAGCAGGTAACAAGTGGCAGTGCTTTCTCTGATCCAGTGATACGATTACAATATCACATTAACATCTTGGGTCTGATGGTGCGTTCTGTAGACCAAACGGCATAACTTTCCATTGAAAGCTTCCAGCAGGTGTGTGGAATGCTAGCCGACGTCTATCTTCCTTCTTGACAGGAATCTGCCAGAATCCTCGAGACAGATCGATTCTGGTGAAATATCTCGCTTTCGCCAGGCTGGCGAAAATCTTTTCTGGCTCTGGCATTGGTTCTGCCATGAATTCTGATTAAGCATTCTTCATCATCTATTCCTTCCCTCTCCAACATCCTCTATATCTCCAGTGGCCTCTCTCTAGCTCTGTATTCTCATAATAACTCAAACTGATATTCCGCTACTTCTACATCGGCAGCCTCAAAAAATTTGTTTGTTTGTTTTTTTACCATAAAATGATGAACTTCCACTTAATATTATTGTATACATCAATGGACAATCCCAACAAGGTACTGGCAGCGCTAGACATACCCGTATGCTGACGTATGCAAACAAGGGAGCCTACCGTACCCATACACGTAGCAAAGAGAGAATCGAAAGTAAGGAGCGTGGCAGATCTTCAAAAAAGATCTGCCGCCCCTTATTGTATTATTGTATACATGTTCGCAAGTTTTGCATTAATGAAACACAGTTTGGCATTAATGCACCAGGGCTCTCTAACAGTGTTAGTAACACAAGCCTTAAAATAATGAATCATAGACCCGACACAAAAGTAACATGCAGCCTGTGCAGACTCAAAATGTGCATCCCCCATGGTAACACTAAAAACACCAAAAAATCATCTTAAAAAGGACTGTAAAATTCCATGCCTTTCAAACAAGGGTGTCTTATCTCACTACGCGACATATACAAGAAAGTGCGTTGTTACTTGAAGGAGCTCAAACAAGAGACAACAAACACAAGAGATAGGTAATCTTAAGTTGTTTACACTGTGTACATACTGAAGTTGATAATATTCTTTTCTTCTTAGGACTGTCGATAGTCAACCTCACTCTTATCTTTGACTCGCTATCTCTATGCAAAGTTCTGTGTTTACAAAGTGCACGGATATGTCTCTTTCAAGAAAATCAGATGCATACGTATTTTACTTCATCAACATTGAAAAATAACACTATGAAATTGAAAAACATTTTTCTCTATATGTCATGCCTCGAAAGTCAAGTCAAATGTTAGCATTCTTATTTTGTGCCACACCAAACCAGTGTTGTCTGTTTAATGTCATATCAGAAGTAAAGACTCTCTGACAAACAGCAAGGAGTGGGAAGCAGTCTGAACAGCACAGGGCGATGAAGGGTGTTGGATTAAGAAGTGTACAGAAATACAGAAGTACAGGAATACCCCGAGTAAACCCTTGACAGCCACCCAGTAAACAGATGAAACATGCACAGAAAGCATGTCTGCAGACACCGCAACATTGGTGACAAGAACCCATTGCCGAGGTTTCACTAGGGGCCGCTCAACACTACCTGAAAGCTTCTATGTTCTTGTCCCCATCTTTACCTGAGTGAACCAAATGCCAATGCTTTTACCAATATGTGCTCGCCTGTTCACCCACTCACACTTTCTCAGACTCCTCCATATTCTCACCAGTTCCTGCAGACCCACACACCTAGCCAATCACATACCACAGTCCACACTAGGGCAATGGACAGAAGGGGACAGGCTGGCCACAGCGAACGCGGCTGGTAAAAACAGCCGCTGTGTGGCAATGATAGCGTACTGGCATGCATGCAGTAAGATCAAGGGACATAAATCTGTGGCAATATTATTTTCCTGTACTCTCCCT
Organism: Lanistes nyassanus; assembly: GCA_004794575.1. Taxonomy (NCBI): domain Eukaryota; kingdom Metazoa; phylum Mollusca; class Gastropoda; order Architaenioglossa; family Ampullariidae; genus Lanistes; species Lanistes nyassanus. Next base: position 162,441 of record SMGT01002123.1, on the reverse strand, counting down.
GGTTAATTCCACTACAGGAAACACTGGGAGTGAAAAGAGGGGATGAAAAGATGGTGGAATGGAGAATGGGAAGGGGTACTCCTTCCTTGTCTAAGATCTACAGCATCAAAGTGATTAGTTAGGGCTTATGACAACTTGACCTTCTAACAGTCATAAAATCTGCTTGCTGTCACTGTTAGCTACACACTGTACACCCTTCTACCTGGAGTCCTGCTTGTCAGGCACAGTCTCATCGGCACATTTAGCCTAAGCTTGTTTTTCACATGCCTCCTTAAAACTGTCATCATACATTACATTAATTTAAAAGATCAGCTGTATCAGTTAAATGTTATACTTCTGCAACATAAGGAAACATCTCAAGACTGTATTCTCTGTATGTCTATATAGGACACCTGCCAAAATTATACTCTTTATCTGACATTTATTTCTGCATGCATGTCTTAATCTAAACATGTGCCTTTGTGCAGGAAGCGAAGTGGGGTGGTGCATGCATGCAACCAGGTTTACAGAGTGCCTAGTCATAAGCCTCTTCTTTTCCCAACACATCCTAACACAGGGACAAACATGTAAGATGGTTGTTCGTAAATTTGCTGGCACTGTAGATAGGTAGACAGATGACAGAGTGGGAAAAAAGACAAAAGAGTGCCAAGTGCAAAAACGGAAGACTTTTAAAAACAAAAGCTGTAAAACTGAGTTTTCCTATCATTAGATAACTCCAACAAAGGTACTGGCAGCGCTCACACATAGCCGTATGCAGACGCCTGTGCCCTAAAGGGAGCTTACCGTACCTAAACACGTAGCAAAGAGAGGGCCGAAAGAAAGGAACTTGGCAGATCCTCAAAAAAGATCTGCCCGCCCTTTCTTTATAACGGCGCTATTCTTCACACAGCTAGCCCTATCACTTAGTTCATTTGTAACATTCACGTTCAAGTTTAGTGTTATATATTCCAGTTCCTTCTGGCAGTGATGTGCTTAAAATGTGTCTGCCAGAGTTTACTAAGCTTGAAAAAAAACAACCCAGGATCAAATGTGATCAAACCAGTATCAATTTATGGTACGAATACTTTGCCTAAAGCTGATTGTAGACATACAAGTGATTACTTGGTGATAAGATACAGTAAATAAAAGAAAGCAGTTTATGTACTGCAGACTTAATTGAAAATAAAACATGCAAATGGTAAACTAGATTTCCTTAAATATATCCGATGCGTGCAAAACCGAGTCAACATGGCGGTAGATTTAATAACTTTCGGACAGTGCAGCAACAGTACATGTATTAAACAAGCGACACTCTAAAGTTCACAGGATGACTTTAAACTCACCTCATACTGCGGTCAAACTGCTTGTTTTAAACATGCCAGAATTAGACTCTTTGCGAGGGAACCTAGGTTAACACTGTGAGGTATCCAATGTTCTCACGCTGTCGTCTGCCGCAGACAGAAGGCAGAAGCGTTCTCCTAATCACTACATGCATGCTGCACAGACATACACACATCATGCGTCTGTTAACCTTTTATGTGGCCCCGCAGTCACTGTTAGTTGACGGTAACACTGGTGGCCTCTGTACATTGTCCCTAACCCCAAATCAGGCTACTGCGTGGGGCTGTCCCGCCGTCCAAACTTCACTGTCTGACTAAAGTTCAAACGTGTTTGCCGCGGTTGGTGGATAAGGCGTGACCATGGGCAGACGACTTCAGACGACGCTACCCGAGTTACGCCGCAGATTTTGTACATTCTGGTATTAACTGTACCTGACTTACGCCGCAGGGTTTGTACAGACATTCTACAGTACCTGACTTACGCCGCAGTTTGTACAGAAATTCTAACATTAACTGTACCTGCCGCAGTTTGTACAGATGCCGACATTACTTATGTAACTGTACCCGACTTACGCCGCAGAGACATCCTGATATAGACTGTACCCGACTTCAATTACGCCGCAGAGTTTGTACAGACATCCTGATATTAACTATACATGACTTACGTCCCTAGGGGTTGTACAGACATCCTGATATTAACTGTACCTGACTTACGCCCCACAGTTTGTATAGACATCCTGATATTAATTATACCTGACTTACGCCCCAGAGTTTGTACAGACATCCTGATATTAATTATACCTGACTTACGCCCCAGAGTTTGTACAGACATCCTGATATTAATTATACCTGACTTACGCCCCAGAGTTTGTACAGACATCCTGATATTAATTATACCTGACT
>SMGT01002123.1:128682-159529 GCA_004794575.1 Lanistes nyassanus | reverse complement strand
ACCTGACTTACGCCCCAGAGTTTGTACAGACATCCTGATATTAATTATACCTGACTTACGCCCCAGAGTTTGTACAGACATCCTGATATTAATTATACCTGACTTACGCCCCAGAGTTTGTACAGACATCCTGATATTAACTAAAGTTAAGCTTGCCCTTTCCTTGATCTTGGCATCTACGCGATGACAAAGACGTTTGCAACTGAACCAAACTGACAGTTGACTTACCGATGAATCCATCCATGCACTAATCAAGCCCCTCCCCAACAAACCCGCAAACACACCCGGATGAACCTCACAAACATCAGGGAGAGTGGAAGGCAAGGAGAAGGGCGGGAAACAGGAACAAAACCTGAGACAACAGACCATTAAATCATCTGATGACCGAACAAACTCCCCAAACAAAACAACAAAACACAAAACAACAACAAAAAACACTCAGGTATCTTTGAAAGCAAAGCTTTTTAGGGCTGGGTTGCTCAAATGTTTGTATTTACCCGATGTCCTTTAAGACATCGTGAAGGCGCAGGTCTGCTATGGTATTTTACTGACACGTACCTTCACGTGCTGATAGGATAAGACTAGGAATGCAACCCATCTCTGAAAATATAAGGTGCATTTCTATGCGACAAGTCAAATCGGATGCGTTATTCTCGTCGTAAGCAGAGGACAGACGTGAACAGGGGACTCAAGACGAAAGCCCGCAATCTATCCCCCACTGTCCCACGACCCCCCACCCCCACCCCACCCGGCGCTGCAGCCGTACTGAAACTTTTTGCGATTCTTTTGACTTCATAAATCACATGCAGCTCAGACGTGAATCTAGAATCATAAGATTCGTTCACTCCACAAGCGCACACGAGCACATATACATACACTTTGACTGCTTCACAGAACAGCTGGTGCAGACAATGCGCTAACGCCACCCACCGTACATTTCTATATACTGTTTGCCAGGCCCCAAACAAGAAACGCACTGCGTTCGATTGTCATTTCTTATCATCTACAACCAACAACTTTTTGTCCAAGAAAGTGTCGTCGACGCACTCACACAAATGATACAAAGGGCCATCACTCAAAGGGCCATCACTGGTTGTTTGTCATTTGCGTGCGATAATACTCGCGTGTTCTCTCTGCGTCAATGCACATTTTCGTGCGGTGACGTTCTAGCAGCTCGGGTATATGCAGTTCTGCTCAGCCAGGATCCCTCAGACTGGACGAGTTCAGCTGGTTCGGGAGGGCCAGTAGGAAGGAGGAAGGGGGGAGTGAGAGTGACAAGATTACATCTTTAAAACGAACTCCAGTTCAGCGATAGAAATAACCAAACATCCAACAAGTCTCCTTGACAAAGAGGGTCAAGGTGACAGAAATCTCGATCAGTGTGTGTTTGCTGCTTGCGAAAATGTAGAACAGGTAATTCTTTTTGCAGAATAGCAGATAAAAGAATATAGAGGAGGGGGGATATTCTTGTAAAATACGGGGCCCAGGTGATCAGCAAGAAAAATAGGGGGGATGGGAGGAGGGAGCAGACACCGGGCTATAACAAAAACATTGCGACAAATGAGACGGAATGCCAGCTTACCTGCATTTGCTAATGCCTCATTTTCACCGCCCCCACAGTCTGAATCTGCAAGGGAAAAAAAATCTGTTAAACTGAACTCTCAACATATGCCTACACCATTTATCTTTTGCAGTTACATCAAGGGAGCGAATGTCAACCAACCGTCAGCAGACACTATATATACATTGGCCCCTTTGATTAATTAACCCCTACCTAACAAAAGCAGTCTACGTAATTTAGTCGCATTCATTCGATTCGTGGCTTTATAGGAGATGTACCTAAGCCCCGACAGACGGTTATATCGCAAACATAGCTAATTAATTAAAACGAGGAAAGTGATCTGTGCGTAGCAGCCGAAATGATCGTAAACATCGGTGCTAAGAAGAAAAAAGAATATTCTTCAAACTGCACATTAAAAGGCCAGTTATTTTCTTAATTGTAGCCTTCAAGCTGTGACATGCTACAACAAGATACAAAAATGTATTTAAAAAAAAACCCAACCCACAACGAGATATCTCGTGTCTTCATAAACATGTACACTCTCGCTCAAAGAAAATCTCGGTCGCCTGTCGCTTGACCTTAGATAAGATTGCGTGAAATCCATCATGTTGCAATCCCGGCCGGGGAGAATTTTGTCGATCCAGCCTTATTTTATTTCGACAACTGGCTGGGCAACGTCAGATACAAGCACAGGTGCAGCAGTACGGCCAAGTACAGGGGCACGCACTCTTGAACGATCAGGTGATCGGCTACTCGAAAATCGATAGCAAAATCTCGCTTTCGCGACAACCTAATGGAACAGAACAACAAAACAAAAATGCACTGGGGGTGGGGGTGGGGGTGGGTGGGAGTTCTACAGTACCACGTAAACTAACAAGTTCTTAAACACTGCGATAAGTTGCCGACTTGGTTTAAAACACCATTTATTTATCGAGAAGGAAATGGACGCAGTTCACAAGCCGCCCGCCCACTGGTTTGGATGTCCTGTTTTTTTTCTGGTTGAGTCTAAAACGCACCTCGCTGTACACACGCAGGGTACCCTGCCAGCCATGGCTTCCATAAGCGTGCCCATTACAGTTTTTTCGATGCAGAGAAATGTAAAAACATTTCAAAGGGTGAACGAATCCTATCAACATTTTAATGCATAATACCAAAAGAAATCAACTTAGGTCAGGAACGTTTCTGGCCATGTGCATGCCCAGTTTCCGCTCCTAATCTGGAACTGTCACACCCTTTAGCACCACTGTAGTTTGCAGATCACATTCTGGGTTTACAATTCGAACAATATTGATCCACTGCTGTTTTCTTATCACATTCTGGATTTACAAATCGAAGAGTACTGAACCCCTGCTGTAGGCAATATAAAAATACTGGATTATATTCCGTTTATTTCCCCATCCTGCCGAACCGCTGTTGCTACCAATAACAGTAAACGGGATTTTATTTTTAGTTTTAAATAAGTCATTTCGCAGGTGTCTTATAGCGTGCTGAATCACACGGTGCAGCTGAGCAATCACATTAAAACGACATTATTTTATTCAAGATTTAAACAACGCGTCCATACAATCTGTCTTCAACCGGTCTAATGCAGAGGTCTACAAGATATAAACAAGTTCGACCACTGCATAAGGAACTTGCACAAACGGCGGTCCCTCCCTCATCATTCCCCATGAAGCCAATATCGTGCTAGCCCTATATTAGTCTTTGCGTGATTAACACCAGTTCTTCTTGCGCTGCACCGTTTCGGTTTAAACTGTTTTTCACACAAGTTTGACAGAAGATAAGGTGACCCTGCAGCATAAATTAGCTGGACTATTTTTGGCAGTTCTTGAAATTCACCTGCTGTTATTGGACCTGGGGTAATTAACAAATATGACCAATTTCCAGAAAAAAAGATGCCATGGATTCTGTTTGGTACATGCGTACGATATCCGAGACTTGGAAACTCTTCTATAAGTAGAATGCTGTACTGACCCATTTAATACAGAACAACGCGACCCCGACACAACACTTCGTTCAGACCTGGCGACCAGGTGACAAAATAGGCCTCCCTACTTTCAGCTCCGAATACAAGACCTGGATTTCTTCATATCAGTTACGGACACTAAAAGGAATCCACACACCTTCATCAATATGCGCACCCTATAGGACACGAGGTAAATGTGAGGTTTGGCTGGCAGGCAGACAGAGTGACAGACAAGCAGGCAGGCAGGCATACAGACGCTGATAAACGACACAATCAGAACAGAAAGAGACGCAGATGAAAAGCGCGAATACACGAGTGAACGATCGCCAATACTTATGTGAGCAAAACAATGATTTAGTGTCCAGGGCTGGCTTGCATGAGCGTTCTTATCTCCCGCTCCTTCGTAAAAGCGCACATAAAATACACAGGGCGAATGGGCCTTACGACCACCCTTATAATCGGAAGATCAGCTATAAGCGCTCATGCAAGCCAGCTCTGGACATTAGGTAGACCAATGTGGCAGAATGAAAAGATTCTGCTTACTCATGGACCCGACGAATCGTCCTTGTCCGTCGCCAATCTGCTTCACATCAGATTTAACGTGTCCCCAGGTGGCGAGAGATCCGACATGCTCATCCTACTGCCATGTTAATCCACAGCCCTCCCGACCCCCACCCCCTAATTTCCATCTCCCTGTCACCCTTCAGTTTTCCGCAGGTTCGCTGAATTCGAAATACGAACTAGCGTCTATTTGCGCTGAAGGTCACGTGCACTTTCGCGGTCTGCCTGCCCTCCGGCATTATAACCGTGCCAGTGTCAAACACTCGGCGGCCACAACAGGCACTCTCGACATCAGCTGGAACAACGCATAACTTCTAACCTGCATCTCCTCAGAAAGACAGAGAGGCAGACAAACAGGCAGGCAGGCAGACACAAAGACCAACCGACCGACAGAGAGGCAGACAGGGCAGGCAAGCCGACCGACACATCGACAGATTATGCCTAACCGACGACACACCAAAAGACACAGCAAACAGATCGACCAACCGATCAACCGAACGACATCGAATGACACATTAACCGATACACTGAAAGAAGGAAGGAAGGAAGGAAGGAAGGAAGGAAAAGAAAGGCAGAAACTGTCGGATGCTGGGATCACAGCCCGTAACGCCTCAAACCCAGCCCAACCAAAGCTGTTTATATGTTAGTGGGGTAAAAACGTATCTCCGATGGCTGTTTCCGCAGACGCTCTCCTCAGCAACCTGTTGGGAGAGTAACATACGGACATGTAATACGGACCCAGTAACTTGCTGAGAATAACCTGATGTTTGGTTGACGATATACAATGCCTACGACTGGCAGAACCGTGGGTCGACAGCGGAGTGGTTGTGAAGACTGGCGGTAGCAGCTGAACGAAGATGGTACCAGCGCACCTGGCCGAGTGCATCTGCACCAAAAAAGTCTAAGGGGTGTGTCGTGATCGGGAGGCTATCCTGTAATCACGTGTTAACGGGCCGCCCGCACCCGGGGTGTTTGGGAAGCGTGGAGCCAAGTCTAAATAAAGAACCTACTCTCTCTCTCACTGGAAACTTCGCTTTGTTCACAACAGGATCCAGACTATAAAGGATTGCCCTTTGCAAAGTATTCGCTAAGATGAGTTGTGCTTACTGTTTGACTGCCCCGACATCCGACCCAGATTATATTTAGAAACCCAGCACTGCATCAACAATAACAGCTTTGTTGCCACATAGATATTTAAGTTGTGCGAGATAACTGGCTTGGCTTTTGACTGTTTTAGGAACGGCTGATTCATGCACTAAACAACGTAGATATCCACTGTTCAGATTTCCTCTACATTTTCCTTAGCAACGATATCTTATATGTGTGTGTGTTTTACTGGTTTTGTAACTTTTCAGGAGTGAGTGAATGAGTAAGTGAGCAAGCGAGCGAGAGAGCGGAAAGAGAAGGCAAGGCTCCAAATGACGTCACGTAGGGTTTCTCTTAGATGTTAGCCAAAAAAAAAGGACAGGCGTGGAAAGGCATCGAAGTACGTGTGTCCCTTCATCCCACCCCAACCTCACGGATAGCGACACGTTAGCTGCACTTGCAAAAACATTCTCCCCCTATCTCGTCACCATACTAACAAAAATACACACCGCATATTCCTAACAGTGTCTACTACAGCTGTTCCACTAAATGAAACGACTGTCAAACAATTTCAGCGGTAACCTCTACTCCATGACACGGGTTGGTGCCGCTCACACACACACACACAGCGACCAACAGAGCACGTCTGACGTCACCTACCAGTGCTGTTGTCATCGTCGTCCCTGACGTCACATCCTCCAGAGAGAACGTCGCCAATCAGTTCCATGTCAGGGGTCGGCATATCAAAGCTGTAGTCCGCCACGGAGCTGACACAAGCCCCCGCCAGCCCTCGCCTCCTGCCTCTCCCAGTACCGCCGTTACCCCCATGCTCCCCGCCAGCCTCCCCAACATCTTCTGCAGCCGCCGCCGCGGCGATGACGGCGGCCTCCTCGCGACTTCGATCGTCCAGATCATCGTCCGCGCACACGCTCATCAGAATGGGGTCGCAAGCCCCGTCCAGCGCCGGCACCTCTAGAAGCCAGGGCGCCTCCAGGTCCGACTGCCAGTCAAAGCATTTCTCCGCTTCCAGTGCGCATGACTCGTCCTCCACTCGTTCCGCTTCCGGTGCCGTCCGGCTGCCGCTCGCGTTGCCGCTGGCGTAAGTAGAGGGCGGCGCGGGTTTGGACGGGGAGCAGCTCTTGGAGGTCAGGACCTCCATGAGAATGTTCTTGGTGCTGGTGCGGAGCAGCTCCACGACGGACGTCTGCGTTGCCGCGCTGCTTTGCCGCGCGGTGGCCGCGGCGGCGGACGGACGGCGCTGCACGACATCATCGCAAGGCTCTTGTTTGGCGGTCAGCAGATGAACCAGCTTTCCATTGCGCATGGTCTTGTCAATCTTGACACGAATTTTCACGGCGCTGCTCATGGTTTAGCCACCGCCAGAGGGCGCATGCGACCAGAAAATCCAACAGAAGCCCTTCACTGCCCACCAAATCCCGGCACCCTGTCTCTAAAATCACGCCGCGAAGTCTGACCGCACTGTTAACATGGTCATCGAACGTTTTTAACTGTGGGCAGTAGCACAGATGCTAATGTTTTGTTCACCTGGAGGCAATCCGCATCTCTAATGACGGGAACAAATAAAAACAGAATACCCAAGGGAAGACAACCCTTGCTCTGCAGGTTACTCCACCGACGCCCAATCATGCATCGAAGTTCTAGCGATTCGTCAGAGCTTTTCCTCCAGTATCGTCATGAGGAACCGCCTCAGCAAGTCACTCGTCGCCTGAAGACTGAAACAACAAGGCCCCCGACAGACAACGCTAGCATGAAGACGTTGACAGAGGCCAGATGTCCGCACAGATTTGCAACCTCGCTCAGAATGAAACTGCTGGTGTATCTTTCACAGTCAGCCGAGACAACTAAACTGCAGGCCTGCGTTAACACTCGCCGTATGCAACAGCATTTGAAGGTCTTTCGAGCTATGCAACCGCAATTGAAGGTCTCTACAGCTTGCAGCGCGCGCAGTGACCCAGTATGATAAGAAATCGGAACATCGGAAAGGTAGACCAGCACTCTTTCAGTACGTGTGACCGCCTGCTGTTATGTTCTTTTAGTCACGCAGCTTTTTTTTTTCGCTTTCTCTGTCTGACACTCTCTCTGAGTTTGGTTGGTTTTTGGTTGCTCAACGTCCCGCCGTACACTGGGTGGGTATCAGGACGGTGGACTATAAGAGGAATGGAGTCCTATTACTATGCTATGCACTGAAAGAACCACCAGAGTGATAGCTGCAGTAAGATGGCCAGTGCGGACAGGCAGTTTAATTTGTGGGGACTGGCCAAATGGAGTTTTCACAATGTATTACTCATGGAAATAATTCTTGGCCACACCAGGATTCGAACCAGAAACCTTCCACGCAGAGGACTCGTATGCGTTTATTAGAGTGATAAATGTTCGACTTCAAGTGAATGCGACTTCAGCCCTGCGAATTTCACAGCGACTCGATCCAAGTTCCAACACCACTGAGCTCTATGGCACAGACCGTAAATTGTGTCCCTTGTCAGAATTTGCTAACGAGAGATCTTATAATGTAAAGTTAAATAAGCTCTCGATTTGGTTCAGCTATCGTTCTGTGAGGCAGTCAATGCGGCACTGTGGTAATCAATCTGATTCTCCAGGAATACCGCCACCATCACCGCCATCACATGCACAACAAAGAGTTCCACATTTCAAACCGAGGCGTCGTAAGAATTCATTCCCCTTGAACTGTGTTCTCCGTTGCTGTGGCAAGGTGCGCACTGGCTTTGCATTCGTGATCATGAATTCAGAGTCCGTGTTGGACAGCAGCTAAATCCATGCGAGGATTATGAATGGTTGTACATATGGCGATGAAACTTCGACATGCAAGCGGTGTAAGTCCGGGGATGTCGTGGGAGTGTCATGGCGAGTTTGCGAGGTGAAGTTCGCACCTTGCGTGCGTCTTGCTAGCCTGTGTGTGCGCGCGCATGCGCGTATATGCGTGCGCGTTTACGTGTTTGTGTGCACACGTCAGACTTTACGGTTCCGTTTGCAATTCGAGCAGTCATTCAGTAGGAAGGTGTTATTTCTCTTGAATATCTTTAATAGCATAGTGCTAACTCGGTAAATAAATACTTCAGTTTTCCACACAAATGAACTTCGGATATACAATGTACGCGGTAGATATATATACAGACAGTAGATATATATGCTGGGGTTGGGATGGGGGAGTCGGCGCCCTCTGGTGACTGTCTACTTAGCAGGTAATACGTATTTGCGGACAGGAATAAGCAAATTTATTCTTCAGAAATTTAATGTCTTTGTGCTCGACTTCCCTATTCAAACGCAAGCTAGATCCGTGTTCTTATCTATCGAAACAGCACAAAAGAACAAAGTGCGCAGCTCAATGTTGATTTTTGCAGCTGCTGCATTCCAATATGCTGCAGAAGAGATCTATGCGATGTAAAGGGAAGGGAACTGTCAACTTGTATTGCTGAGTTCGTACTTCCGTCGAAAGATCTACCAATCTCCAGCCAATAAGGGCGCGCTGCAGACACATCGAGACCCGAGATGCAGACTTCACACCGCATGACCGGCCAAGCGCAGAAGTCAGTATGGAAAGTAGGGAGATGTAATGATCTATGTTCACGTTTCCCGTTATCACGATCAGCTGCTCGCCTTCACTGCTTGCTTTGGGCATAGAGATACATAAGACAGAGTGGAAACTGTTCTTACGGCCGACAAAATGCTCGGCTGCGGGAAGAGTGAAAACTGCGTAACCGACTTTCCGCATAGCCCCTAGTGATTCTGCCTCTTGCTGTTCACTCTATATTGTCGGATGCTTTTAATCCACAAGAACAAACAAAGAAGCCTGGTTTACAATTCAATGATATAAGGCACACCCAAACTCATCTTCATGCTGTTATGATCGACAGGCTTCAGCCCCAAAATTTCTAATCATTGCCTGTGGTGCTGTGGCATTTCAGAGTGTTTAAACATTTTGTGAATGCTTTAAAATGGTCTATTTTTAAAATTCAATTTCTTATCCAAGATATATCAAAAGATTTGTTGCACGCGAACGCATACCTCTTGCTTCACTATATGTTATGCCGAGAACAAACATGTAACTTTCTCAGCTTAAAACTTGAGTGTTAATGAGCAATGATATCCCAAACTTTTCAAAATCAAGAAAGCTTTCAACTGATGTTGTTAATCATCGATCTTCGTAGCAGTTTAATTGCAATAAAGTAAAGTTGATATCCATCATGAATCTTTCCACCAACAAGACGTGCTACTGAAAATAATTATAGTAACCCGATGACCAAAGTCTTAATGCGAACTAGCCCAGACTCCTTTACAAGTCCAAGGAGACGCTATGTGCCAGCAGAATTTTTTTTAAAGAAAGAAGACACGTGCGCGTGTGGAGCAAATCAGCCTTTTTCTGGAAACAAACACGACTTTGTGCCACGACTGGTCTTATACCCGGAATATGTGTATCGTGACAGATCCGTTTTAAGCCGTATTCACTGGCTCCATAGACGACTGTAATGGGGGCGGGGAGAAATGCTTGGGTTTTTTTTTTAACTTTCTCACTGCGACGTAAAGCTCTGGTTGGTCAATGACACTGAACCGGTAAAACAAATGGATAAGCCAGACACCACCCCTCGCCTTCAACGATCACCGACTTCAACACCTCGGGGACAGAAAGACAAGCCTGCGAACACCTTAGGCAGTGACCGTTTTGTCGGCTATAATAATTAATGTCGTTCGATCGCGCGCTGACCAGACGTTTTACAGACACTTTCACTAACCTTGTCACAAAAATCAGCATTGTCTCCGAAACAGTAAATCACACCAAAAACAAACTATACAATATTTCATCTGCTCTCAGCGCCCCTCCCCCTAAACACCCCAACCACTTCTAAGCCTGATTTAGTGACGTGCCGTTTGGATCTGATAGGTTTAGGCAGTGATTGGGTCAGGCTATCTCACAGCTTAACCCTGCAAGACCTCGAGAGCTCGGCTCCAGATAAAGATCTTAAGACAGATAAAGGGCCCCACAGCTGCCGATCGGTTGCTCAGCGGGTTGCAGCCGGATTAGCCACCGGTCGAAGAAAAGTCTCCTATCATCAAAATAAACAGAAGATCCTCGTTACCAAACAAATATCATGGTTATCAATTCTATGTAACCACAGCTGCTGATAACAGCGACTGTACGGGCCGCCGACTCTGCCACTGGCCGATAAAGGGAGACAATGTCAGGTTAAGGGCACACACACACGCGCGCGCGCAAGCACACACGCACGCACACAGGCGGTAGCAATGTAACCACTAATCTGTCTCTCCCCCAACTCCCACCCCCGTCTGCTTACCACACAACTGAGGTCTGTTTACTTATCTCTTAGTTATGAGAACGAGGCTGCTCCAAGGGGCTGGTGCACGAGGCTATAGTTACGCAGTCAAATGTAAACCCAATTTTTCTGATAGCCTTTCGGTGTCTTCTTACACAGTGTGATCGCTCGCAAAAAGAACGAATGCATAATGCGTGAAAAAACCATGAATAAGGACAAACGGTTTGGGATATGCTGCAATCAAGAGATGGGCGAGCGTGCAAGAGCATTCATGTCTATAAGTCTATAATGCCGCTCTCACAAGCGGTCTTAACGCCTGTTTTACTATCTAGTGGATTTCATGTGCGCCTTTACATGTGGCAATAAAACATAAGTACATGCCCAAGATACATACAATTACAAAAGTTCGCTCTGACAGATTGCATAATGGACAGATAACAGCTTTTACCCAGCTGATAAACTTAAAATAAAAAATTCCAAGCACGAGTTCCTTTTAAGTAAGAAAACTATCCGATAAGAAGTTTCTGATGTTTTGTAACAGACACCCTTCGTGTTTTATGCCGAGCAAGCAAGAAACAAATCTAGTATTTCGCAGAGGCAAGCAAAAGGCCTTATATATCAACTGGAGCAAATGCGTCAGCCGTGAACGAGATAATCCGAACCCACTGGCATTGTCCTTGTTACAAGCGCATTTTCTCCGTCTCAACAGACAAGAAACAGTGCAGGAAACAAAGTCAACTGATTAAGACGCCCTGGAGCGCTGCGGATATACAGCATAAGCACATACACTGAACAAACACAAAGGCACGCATGCCTATCACACACGCAAGCTTGCAGCTGTCATATCTGGGGCAAGGCCAGGAAGGTTTCTAATGAAGTGTTGCAAGTTTAAAATATAAAAGCATATATAGCAGCCTCGCGGGAAACAGAAATGCAGCTGTACAAAGCTGATTTCAAATAATTTCTATCCGCATGTTAAAGTCAACACAAAACTCCAGTAAAGAAGGTGAATGAAGCACTTCTAGACACAAAGCACATAAATATTTTGTTAACTTTGTTGTCATCGAAATGTTTACAGCACGAATAATACCAAGGCGCAATAAAGAGGCCGGATAACAGAAAGAAAACGTCAGAACGCGTGGCTGTTTAACGCTAGGTACTCAGAAAGGTCGAAACTGGGATGGGGTGGGATGGTTTGGGGCGGGGAACGACACGGGGAAATGCCAGACAAGCAGATTATCTTAGACCAGGAGGATAACGATGTAAGAAAGAGCGGGCGATAATCTGTTGCAGATGCTAATCCCCTTACAATCAAGTTTGGTTCACGTGTCATGAAGCTTCCACACGATTAAAACCTCGTCTACCAGAAGTTTGCACAAGTATGAGGGTCGGCTTATAATCGTTGGTCAAACACCTACACCTTGCTCCCAAAATACAGAAAAAGAATGGGAAAAAATAAGAAAGACGAGAAGGAAAGAAAGAATTGTTTTTAACGTAAAGTAGATGTACGTGTGCGAGATAAGGACAGGGTTGCTGGGAGGTGGGTGGCTCGGGGGAAAAGAAGAAGAGGACACGTGACAGGATGCATAGACGATGAAGGATGCTGATTCGAAGGGTACAGGTCTCTTCTCTAGACAGCTGGCTGGCGTCCCACGGCTATGGACCCACGACGCCCGACAGCGTCCTACAACTGGGTTCTATGAACGATGCTCACCGAAGGCTGAAGAGGGTTGTCAAGTTTAGCACTAAGTAACTGCTGGTACGTTAGCACGACGTTTACCGCTTTCTCTACACCTTACAACCAGCTTGTAAAAGTAAACAGTAAACGGCTCCATGACACTGCTGCTAATTAAAAACCTTATGCAACGTGAGACCCGGAAAAAAGACTCCCATCCAAAACCCAACAGAAAACTCCAGCATCTGCGCAACAACCACATCGAAGAGCAGTTTACAATCTACGGCAAGCAGCAGGGATATTGGTGAAGACGTCTACTGCAGGATACATGAAATCACTACCTCGCCCCGCTGACATTCCTCGCGTCCATGCAGTCTTGCCAGCTGAAGAGGTCCACTTCCCGGTAAAGATGCTTCCTGGAAGTCCATTTCAGCACCTCCCCCATCTCTCAGCCCCAACCAATCTTCTTTAAAAATCCCCGCACGAGCCTCCAGCTTGCACTTCCTGATTACCACAGAATAGCCGACCCTTCGAGTGTTGCTGTACTCTGGGACAATGCGCGCAGAAGCACGTGATGACCTTGTGCGGCGATGGCTTCCGACGAGCAAAGGAAAGGATGGTCGCTTCATGTGGTAAACACTCCAACTCTCCACTCTTCGCGTGCCGCCGCTGGGCCGACAGATAAACTCCACAGGATGCCGTTTGTGAATTGTGTAGTTAATAGTTCTCCCCCGAATGAACGCAAGTTACATGCAGCTAGGAAGATGTGCACGTTTCCGTGTACCAACATGACCAGAAAACAGATACTCCTTGCAAAACTATCACAATCGCGTTGTCTGCCCCGAACCGGTATAGGAAAAAAAGTTATGAAATAAAAACGAAAGATTTTATCCGACTTCTCTTAGCAAAATAAAATGGTTTTATCCGATTTTTTTATTAAATTCCTCCATCCCCGTCACCACGTTAACAAACACAGCTTCTGCTCAAATAGAAAGCAACGAAAATCTAACGATAATAAATATTCCGCCCAGTTCTATGTAAATTAAGCCAAGTTTTTGTGTGTATGATTCTTCACCCCAACTTTCGATCGACGGTCGAACTGTGTGAATGCGGCATAAGTCTCGTATCTGCTACTGATGCAGTTTTAGAAAGCGACCTGCCAGACACTAGGAAAATTTATTGCTGTCGTTGGTAAATATAAAACAGTAAAACAAACATGTCATTAAATCTCTAGCTTCAATAGCAGTGTGACAGACGCTGTCCTTTGCATGCACAGGGGTACAATAAAGCCTAACAAATCCAGCGTGCACCTACATTATACAAAGAAGAGGCTAGAATAAACTGATAAGGATAAGAAAAGTAAAGAGTTTACTCTGATCATGAGATCCTCTAAACCAGAAAAAAATCCAAACAAACACAGGTCTGGTGTTTCGACGTAGAAACGTCGATGCTCTACTGCAGCATCGCAATGTCGTTATCTGATTCTTGTTTCCAGTTTTCCCTGTGCAAAGCTGGACGAAAGGCAACCTTGCAAAGACCGACGATATGCAAATGACGCAGGGTTACATTATTTATTTTGGGACTGCACCATTCGCTATCGGAGGATTAAGCCACAAAACGGCGCACTGTTACCTGCCAAAACTGTCAAGTATTTGCTTGGGCCAGCCTTCCGAAAGTTCCTGGTGGCAAAGTGTTTTCTGACCCAAACCCCAATGACCAGCAGACCAATTCTCAAAACAAAGTGAACGCTTACTAGTTTATTAGAAACCGCGGTTATACTGAAAAGCTCAGTTATAAATTACAGTCCGCTAGAAAAAGCGAAAAAGCCAAAGTCAGCCTGAATGGTTAGTTAAAAACAAAAGTATGACTGGACGAATGGTTCAGTTTCGACAAACGGGGTCATATGGAGAAAACCCCTGACGTCGCAGACAATGATTTACAGACAACCATTAATTTGATATACACAGAACTGGAAAAAAAGTGAAAACAGGGGCAAGAAACCTAGGCAAATCGTCTGCTCCAATGCTTTCATCGAAAGACGTCTCTTTTATCCCCTCGTCACTAGAACTATATAGCAAAAGCTTGGCGTTTGCAGACAACAGTTTTCATAAGTTGAACAGACATCACGTCGCACTTTCCCTCCAGTTAATTGGTTTTTATTTCACCTTGTCAGTCCTACATTCAACCAGACTAGAGCCCCCTCTCCCAACGAGACTAAAGAGACCCCACGTGCTGGCAGAATTTGAAACAGAAAAACACGCGTACACATTCGGAATATATCAGCCTTAGTTTCTGGAAGTAACATGACTGTGTGGGTTTGGGTTGCGCCATGACGCACAGCCGAGCGATAATTTTGTATCGCGACAAGTACCTTTGGAGTCGTCTCTATGGGTTTAGACCACTGCAGTAGCTCCCACCACGAACTGGCATTAAAAAAAGCGAAGAAAGACATCTGCAAGCAGAAGCCGTTTTCATTCTCCAGGAGACAACGATGCGAGTACGAAGAGAACAGAAAATGCTCACATAACTGTTTATAATGACAATCACGTCATACAATGCGATCTGATGACTGATAATATTAAAACAATCCAGATGCGCTTCACAACTACGAAGACCACAGCACATGAGAGGAAGAAACAGTGGGAGGAGGTAGATAGCCGTCAAGCTATCTAAAGTGCCTATAAATCTTCTTTTTAAAAAAATCATTTCAATGAAAGCAAAGAGGAAGGCAGTAAATTCGGATACCAACGGACTCATCCTGTGGCCCTTTCCACCACGCCCTCCCCAAACACTTCTCCTTTTTTTTTTGAACTCCCCGCCTGTAAGTGCTTCCAGCAACAGGAGGACCGAGATCAGACAAAACACGCAACTCGCCTTCTGAACAATTGACGAGCAACCTCTATCTCACTCGTTTGCTCTCACACACGTGCGTGCACTCAACATTTCATGTCGCACCCCCACCTCCTCTACTTACGGCAGAACCAGGGAGGTAACCTCACTCCGTACGCCGCCGTGCGGTAACTGTTGAGGCAATGGTTATTCAGCACCATTGCTGGCCGTCGCTCCTCAACTGGTGGAGATGTAGCCGTCGCTGTCGCTCCCCGCGCGGGTTTGCTCGGAACGGTAGCAACCGACGTGTGACGGCCAGCAGCGGCTGACATCACTTTTAACCAGCTGCTGTGAGCACCCCAATTGTTGTCTAAGTAGGGCAAGCAGGGTGGAAGGGGACCGAGGTGGGGGACAGGGGGCGGCCCGCTGGCAGTAGCTAGTGATATGGAATTAGTCGGAGTTTTGCAAGGGCTGAGCTCATCGAGCAAGTGCTGTACTGACAGTGGAAGGAAGCAAGTGGCGGAGGGGGGGTGGGGTGGGGGAGGGCAGAGGGAGAGGGCAGGAAGGAAGAAGCGTGCGGCTCGCTATGACGACGGCCAGTGATGACGAGGAGTCAAGCCTGTGCAACAAGTTCATCCTTCGACCGAAGTTTGCCGAAACTGAGCAGCCGCATGCTTGAGTTTCAATTCAAAAATTTCAAAGATTAGGATAAGCGAAAGTTGAAGCAGCAAATACCTTTTATTTAAAGATATAAAAAACCCAAAGCAGTATGTGTAACCATGTCTTCGACATCGGAAGCAAGCGGAACGGGAAGGACCAAGGAGGCAAAAGGGGAAATAATGAACATCAAACACTGGATGAACTCCAACCGATAAATCCACTCAAGTATCCCACCCACCCACCCCCACACCTCCCAACTAAGCGTCAGCTGGAGTTCTCGCTAACATTCACTATATTAAGTCAAGTCAAAACTTATTTCATTACCCTCGGGGGGGGGGGGTTTCATTTAGAAAAGAGAATTCAACATATATACAGTAACAAGCGCTGAAGTGCTGTCACCAAAGTTATGGGCATCGAGCGTGCCCTCCTGAGAAAGAACTGTATTCGGAGTGCACTGTCTTAGGGAACAGGACCTTGCACCAAGGTCGGGTAGCATGGCCGTGCTTATCGCCTGTCCACTGCTAAAGGTACACGTAAAATACATAGGGGAAACGGGCCTTACGACTGTTCTTATAACTGGAAGTGCTCACGAGCTCTCGTGCAACAAAACACGGGATGCACACGAGCAGCCGCTCGGAATAAGAATCGCAGCCACGATTTTCGTCTGCTATATAAGCTGTTAAAGCTAACAAAGCTTGTAGCGTTAAAGTGTCTCGTGCCCATGAACGCGAAATGCCTTCTCCGGAGCTAGTGGCCTCTCGAGCTTCGATATCTGTACTACTCCAACAGCACTTGAATTTAAAGTACTGCTACAGAACAGTAGACGCTACTTCACATTTTCTACAAGAAGTGGCCAGCAATGTGTTGAAACCTGAGCAATGAGGACACGAGCCTTTAAAAGAGAAACACACACCCAGCATGGAATGCAATTTCAGCCGACAGTCCTAAACTATCGGCCCGATATCGTCTCCGACAATTCTAGACCATCGGCCAACGTCGCCTTGCATGCTGTGAAGGTGTAGACTGATCAAAATGAATACGTCCGGTCGGTCAAGCCAAGTCACTGGTCAGTTTAAATACCACTAACGGACTGTTTAACATAGGCAGTTTAGTTGACGTTTCGCGCCAAGTGAGAACTAACTGCCAAGAAGCCAGACCCGGGAACTGCAGGTGCCCGTGCTCAAGACGAGAAGTGAACCCACGACCCCAAATTCTGACTTGGTGGTCAGCAAGCTGGAAATCCAGGGTTAACACAACTCGACAACTCGACTAAGTCGTAACGAGATCAAATCGCCCATAACGAACTATACTCAAATGGGCGCATTAAAAACTACGTCTAGGTTCAAGGAAAATTTCTCTCCAACAACCGTCTCCTCCCGCAGTTTTAGTGAAAATGTGTTTGTCAAGATCGAATGCGCGATCCAGTTAAATAATCCAGTTGCAAATCGTTCCACTACTCTTGTGACTGAATCCACCCGGTCAAGTAGTGTGTTTAGCGAGTAATATATGATTTAATGAGCTAAATATTGTTGCTTACATCTGACATATCTGAAACAATAACCGTACGGGTTTTGCTACTGGGCGGCTCCTTGCTCGAAGTCCACACGACTACTATTCTGTGACATACAACTTTTCATAAATCGAATGACCATGTTAACGTGGTCCTTCTTTCGTTTTTATAAAAAATATTTTCTTACACAATCACATGGAACACGTGACTCGGAGGAAAGGAAGGCATAAAGAAAAGAACAATTGGGAAATAAATATTTGAAGGAAAGAACAAGTAAACAGAAATCCAGAAGAATGGTTTTCACTATCGCTAAGCTGAAAACACTGCAGTGACTTGGGCGGGAGCTGAAGTTTCTACGCCTCAGAAAGGAAGTGGAACGGACGAACGAACGTGCAGCTTCACGCTCTTCGGAAAAACCCATTTTAATCACAATACAGCCACGACAATCTAAAGTTTAAAATCCGAATGCTTCCGAGACGAAACAAGCCAGGAAAGCGAAATTGATTGGAATGACAGGCGACCACGGAGGTGGCGGAAAGTACAAGATTGTTGTCAAGGACGCAAGTGGTCAACCGCGCCTCATTCCCCACAAGGCAGTCAAGTGTTGGACAAGAGCACCCGCGGTCTGACGACGATCTGCTGCGGTCACCAGCATCCCTCCGACTACAAGCTTCAGCAAAGGAGGGAGAGTGTGGGGGGCGGTTGAGGTTATGGCTGGAAAATATGGGTTAAGTTTGAGTCAACGGCCGATGCACCCCAGACATAAGTGCTAAGACACAGGAATGTGTAGTGGTGTCTGCACTCTTCTAAAGCATCCGTTTCTATGCAGACATGACCGTGGGGCCGACAAAAAGGTTAGACCACTGTCTTCGTATGGGGGGCCTGGATATCTCGGTTAGCAGAGCTGCGGACTAGCAAGTGGTTCGAATCCTAGTGTGACCAAGGATTATTTCCTGGAGTTAAACCTTGTGCAAACGCCATGCGGTCATCTCCGACATTAACCTTCCTTCTGCACTGGCCATCTTACTGCAGCAATCAGTCTGGTGGTTCTTTCAGTGCATAGCTTAGTAATAGGACCACATCCCCCTATAGTCCACCGTCCTGAAATGCACCCAGTTTGCGGCGGCACGTTAAGCAATCAACAACCAACACACCAACCGCTGTCTTCGTCGGAAGACATCGTCGTGCCCACGACAGACTCCCAACGCCCTCTGCCGTGAATATGCTGGTCTATAATATCGTTCAACTTCCGACGGACCAGACCTACAAGAAAAAAAAAACTTTCAGCCAACTACACTTTGCCGTCATCAATTACATGACCTTCTTTTTGACATTTTTTTACCTGAAGGAGACGAATGGCCATGGGGGGAGTGGCGAGGAGGGGGGGGGAGAAGAAGAAAGCAGCTTGCTGTCATGTGACAATGTATTTTTTCCCGTATTAACAAACATGCGACATTCCCCGTACATTAATTTATGCTCTCTTATACATTTTGCATATTGTTTCTAATATGTATATATATATAAGCAGAAAGGGGTGGCGGGAGAGAAAGAAAGAAGAACTGACCATCCCGAAAAATCTATAAGCCTAGAATAAAAAAAACTATTTTTAAAATGGGAAAATGGGAGAAGAATATGCTCGCTATGAAATATTCTGTTTTTTTTTTCTTCTGGTCTTTGCTCTGAGTCTGGCCGACCCGTTTATTCCTTCTCAGAGAACCGATACAGAGCCGACACGGCAAATCTCTGGCAGCTGAATCGCTGATGAAACATGTGTAACGCTGAGGACATGGCTGGCACCACGAGGGCGAACAGGGCAAAATACAGGAAAACATGTCAACAAAAGGGAACACTCTATAGTGAGATTTGAGAAGCGAAAACATGGTTAGGTTTACATGATTTGTTTCCTCCAGGACACATAAAGGGCGTGGGGTGCGCGCCCCGATGCAATTTTTTTTCCCACGCGGCGGGTTCCAGGGGTGCATGCGCAGACCTACCAAGGCGCTGATTATAGGTCAAGCCATGACCTCTACACAGGGTCACTTTTTATAGTTACAATGAAGAACCCAATCTGTGGTGACCGACAGCTGAGTGGTAAAGACCATAGCTTTTAGGGTTCGAACCTAATATTTACTTACGCTTTTTGGGTGACCGGGGGGGGGGGATAGGGGTAGGGGTAGGGGTAAGGTTTGGTGTTAGGACTTCTGTTTTCATCTATAAGTTCAAGCCTGTGTCTTTGCGCTAAACGAGATGAAAGGTGGTCTGTTCATGCGGGCCTGGAACTCGCGTGGGGGAAAAACATTCGCCGCCGGGACCTGGGCGCGCGGAGGAAGGTTTGTCCTTGACATATATGCAGTGGGAAATGAGAAACCGAAAGTAGGCAGACAAGCCGACTTATCCCGCAAGTCTATTCGAAAATAACGGACCCTCGAAAAAGCACGCTTAGCTATGTCCATAAAATTGGTTACTTTCATTGGTGCTGTGAATGGAATGGAATAAATTTGTCGCAGATAAGAGACCTTTCTGTGGGGGGGGGGGGGCGAGAAAGATGGATAGAGCACGAGGGGCATAGAACAGTTTTTGACAGAATAAACGAACGACAGTCTGCCCTTAACCGTAATAATGACCCTCATTTCGATCCCCGCCCCGTCTGCATTTCCTGCTTTTTTTTAAAAGAATTCCTTGCCTACTTCCTCCATCTGACCTATAATTCAACGAAGTTTCCAACGTGTCTACTTCTATCCTCAACCTTCTCCAAGACGAAGCTTCCGCGCCCGCTCTAAATAATGCATCAGCTGCAGCAGTCTGTGGGACTTAGACAACTGTGAATCACTGCTCAACCTACTTTTGCGCAGCGACCGAGAAGCACGTTGGGCTGGCGCGTGCGGGAAGAAATAGGTCGGCCCTTGTTTTGAAGCATACTCATCATCAGCTGACGCACAGATATTCAACGCCCACAGATGAAGATCCATATAAAGGGAGCATTGATGGCCCGCTCCTTATGACCCAGCAGGCACGCGCTATGTGTGGTCAAAGATACTTGACTTTCATAAACGAAAACCTATTAAACTTATTTGCTGTGTTCTCCTCTCCCTCTTTCAATGTATAAAATCCTAACCTTCTAGTTCGTGTCTTTCCTTTTTATTTTAACGACGAAGTTTGGTAGAGATTAAGAATCCCAGCGAACAACGGCAGTTGCGTTGAGTATATATCCTTTAAAATTAAGTTATGATGTGATGTGCGGGGCTTGTACAGTTTACAAATCACAGTACGTTATCAAATGACTCGCAGATAGTGCGTTTTAAAAGAGAACACGCGTTTTTCACGTGGAAAACAGACCTAAACGTTCTAGGCAGGTAAAATGCGATTGCGGGGCAGAGACCTTTAAGAGGTCAGTGGTCAGATGCACAGGTCAGGTCAGGCAGCCCTTTTCGGTCAATGCACAGCAGCTCCCTTTTCTGACACGAATGGTCCCCGGGCACGGAACTGAAGTGCTTTAACCTTACTTTCTAGTATGTCATCCAAAGCCAGAACTATGCAACCTGTCTCTTGCGACACAGAGGAATGTTATAACGGAACGATGTAAAACCTCCTGGTGCTCACTCCTGCTGAAGACCTGTTATAGCGAGACACAAACTGTCACTATCTTACGGACCATTAAACATGTTCAATAAAAAAAAGTCGAATGTGTATGTGTTTGTTATATTATACAAATCCCACGCCTGAACCGACCTACACCAAATTCGCCACGCGGGTTCCTTTTCACTCGCAGATTGGCACAGGACATATTTCGACCATATATCTAGGCCGAAACAAAAATGAAATAAATATGAAATAAACAAGTCATGTACACAGCCATCAGCGTGCAAGGGGGATTACCAGTCTTTTCCCTTTCGTACGAAGAGTACTTTCCCTTGCTTTGCTTGAGAACAGGGAGACGGCAGGAAAGGGTATGGGTTAGGGAAGGGGTACGGGTTAGGGGTGGAGAGTACACATGGGGTAGGCGTGCGATGGGTCAGAAAAACCCGGGTAGCGCCGGCTCTCCTGGCTAGAAATCAATAAAAATGGTATACATTTGCCATGTTTGCCGCCCAACCGCCAAATAACACACGAGCGACGTTTGGAAGGCGGTGGCTGGACTGAAGAGAACACACAGGCAGCGGATAGGGTAAGAAA
This sequence comes from Lanistes nyassanus, assembly GCA_004794575.1. Taxonomy (NCBI): domain Eukaryota; kingdom Metazoa; phylum Mollusca; class Gastropoda; order Architaenioglossa; family Ampullariidae; genus Lanistes; species Lanistes nyassanus. The sequence continues at coordinate 138,199 of SMGT01002123.1, read as the reverse complement.
TATTCTGTTTACACTTTAACATTAATTTCTGCTTCCTGGGATGGCCTGCACTGGGTGATTACTCTGTTGAGGTCAAGGTGCGCTCTCGTGAGAGCTCGGGACAGTCCGGTAAACTGCGGCTGGGAGCGCTGCTAGGGATGTGACGGCCACATAGTAATCACGCGCAAAGCAGCATTTTCGGTTGTCTATGAGATCCCTTGTAGCGCCTCTCAACAGCAGCTGACTAGACTGTCCGTAGCGCTCAGGACACGGGGTCCCTGAGGCACCTCAACTGCACTCCGTAAACGGCACCACAGTTATGCAACGTGCTGACTGCACCCAGGTAACCCCTGCTCCGACCTTCCTCTGGCGGACGTGACGTCGCCTCCGTTTGACGTCACATGCTCGTGACCTACGCAGGGTGGAACGCTCGTGCTGTCGACAGCCGCCGGATGTTCGACGAGCTGGATGCGTCCGGAGCGGCCTGCAGGCTTCGTATGCCACTGAGGGTATTTTAATGGGTCATGGGGGAGAGCAGAGGAGGGGTACAAGAGGGGGTAAGGCAAGTATGATCAACGCGAGAATTGTTTGTCTGTAGCCCTACATGGCAACTACTCAACGAACGGGAGTTTACAACTCTTCTAGCGCTCCCCACCCCGGCCGCAGTGTCCTTGAGTTTAGCTCAACAAGTTTGGTACCAGGTAATGAACTTGGACGCGCCACTCCCTCTCTCGCCCGCGTAGGGGGCGGGCGGAGGATTAAACCAGAGGGCAACGGACACTTTTAAGTAACGTAATACCTAAAAACAAAGGCTCAGGACAACAAAATTCATGTCGGGCAGTAAGCCTTATGAAAAGCTTTCACACGCATTTTAATAGCACAAATTAAAAAAATAACCTTACATCAGGGACAGTTGGGAACGGAACAGGAAGCGAATTAGGGGGAATCCCCGCATCTTGACACTAACAGTCTCACCTGAACAAGCAGCTCGACCCGCTGCATGCATGACTAGGGAATCGATAGCCAGGTATCTCACATTCAGTGCGTAATGTGACCTCTGACCTTGACAGACGTGACCACGTCGAAGACCTGCTAGTCGGTTCACGGCCACGGGTGAGTCAACAGCAGCACTAAAAGATGTGGAAGGTCACACAGTGCCGGTGATATCGGGCACCAGTTAAGGGGCGCCTTTCATTCCAACAACTGCATTGAGGCTCTAGATACCACTTGAAGAGCTTTCCTGAAGTGTCACGCGCCGGGTGACGGTCATGCGGCATCCCCGAAAGCAAATCCAAAGTCATACGGGGCGCATTTATAGGAAGTGATCTCAGCCTGATACGTCAGCTGAAGCCAGCTTCACACACAACGACTAAATCGGATGGGAAAATCCCAGTCTTGTGGCGTATACGTAACTATTCCGACTGTCCGAGGTAAACTGGCTTCATTTTAATTATGGACGATACCGCATTAGACCTTATAGACAAAAGATTTTCTCCGCAATTTCTCACAGGTAAGAACAATAAGCTTTTGAAAGAACACGGATAAGAAGCCAAATACAATTATTTACATTCTAGACATCTAGACATTCAGGCGACATCTTGTTCTTGAGAATAGCTTTATCACATTCGTCACAGTGTTAAATCCGCGGCTTTGGAACAGCAGATGTCTCAATGCTCTCTCTCTCTCTCTCACGCACACACACACAAATGCACGCAGACGAGCAGGGAAGGGGACAAAATATAAAAAACATAAAACGTACCGTGAATTAAAACTTATCAGACGTTTGAAACGGATCTAATGCACATCTCACTTCTGCAATGGTCTTTGGTCTCCCCAGACCGATTACAAGACAGTGGCGATAAAAGGAAACCTTCAAATTACGCGTAAGGGAAACAGTTCATTTTTATGTCAAAATGTTCTAAGCCACATTCTTCAGTTCACGCGTAATTCACCAGCAGAGGAGGAAGAGGAGGAGGAAAATAATAGCTTTAGGAATCCACGACACAAAACTCAAATACCGGTGCATCTATAATAGTGATGAAGTTCACCGCCCTTACTAAGGAAAACCCGCGTTTTACAGAAAGTAATCAGTTCTCATTTCTGGAAATATCGACTTCTTTGAAAGATTTCTTAAATCCCTAACGTGTTAATAGATAACGCAGACTACGATATCTTCTCAAAATAATAAGAAATAAAATTCCAGTACGTATAGCAGAACGTCTACCTGCAACTAGAAGCAGGAAGCTAGAACAAGAATTGGAATAGATCTACTTGAGAAGAACATCCAATCGGCAAACGCGTAGCACCTGGGACAAGCTAAAAGATGTTTTTAGTGCGCCAAGAAACAAAAGTGAGCAAGGCGCGTGATGAAAAGAAAAAGATACATTTTGCTACATTTACGACTTCGACAGCACGCTGGTCGGATAAGGGTGCGCACGCATGAAAAGTTGTCTCGTTACATCTCATACAAAATGTAGACGGTAAAGGCATGACTGCGAACTACAAAACTGGACCTAAACTGCGATGTAAAGAGTATAAGATAACGGAGGAGAACGCAAAGAATTCGTTGGCAGTAACGAAACAATTCTTCACGCGCACATTTGATGCAGACCGTCAGATGGCTTCGTCACACGTGACCATCCACTGGCCCTTTATCCGTCTGGAATACAACTCACTGTATATGAATGAATTCCCGTGTCACAGTCAAAATAAAACAACGAAATTTGCGTTACTATGTGATTCTATACAACGGCGATTTTCTTAAAATAAAACCATTGTGTTGGCGTTAATCTTGTATTATAAATTAGCGATCATATGCTATACCCACCATAATATTATTCTTCTCTGATTCTTCGTCATATATTAACTGTTACTAATACTTTATTAATTACTTGAAACGGTTGCACTTAATCGGATCAGTGAGTTAGCTTTTGCTTGCATAAGAGAGATGGGGGGGGGGGTAGGGGTTGCTATTGCTGCGTTAGACTGCGAGCCTGTAGCTTGACATTAGAAACAAATTTACAAAGACAGTTTCTACATTAAACATCAATTCAAGGAGTGAAATAAAATAGTATAAGTTTCACAAACAGAATATAAAGAAAGAGTTGTTTATGTCCGTTACACGTGCGCAGTAGAATATGTGACAGACCGCAATGCACACTGCAAGTGACTACCACACCAAACGCACTAAACATCTGAAGATGTTATCTGCCATTATTTTAGTGTACTATGCACAACCTTTGCACAACAGGAAATAATTACAAGAAAATTATTGCCATTTATTGCCATTGTCGGTTGTTTTAGTGATCCAAGGGAAGCAATCCCAGCACCTTCACTTTACCAACTGCCGCCCTTAGCGGCGAGTCTGAGAATGTTTTGATTCGCCAACAATCACTTACGAAAAACACCGCTTTTAGCGTGAATAGTCGTGAGATTTTTAAAGCTTCTGATTTTTTTCGAAAAATGTCTATACCCACCATATATTGCTTTTAAGCACAAACCTATTTAAGGACTGACAATGCAACAATAACATTTTAAACACACGACATAACTTTTTTTAGGCACTGCATGGCTGTTTGCACAGTCCCATACATATAGAATCCGAAGCTATTTGCACGCATGACGTTAGCTTCTCCAGCGTCACCTTATAGTTACTGAGAAATGTCCAAGCCATGGTTATCGTTTGCTGAGTGGTACCGAAATTGTCTTTCATGGTCATAATGCCGGTTCGAAACCCATGTTCGCTCACAATTTTGTTTTTTTTTTTTTGGGGGGGGGGAAGGGGGGAGGAAGTGATGATATAGAGTAAGGGGTTTTAGGGGTAGGTTTAGCGTAAGGGTTGAGGGTAGGGGTAGGGGTGAGTATTAGGTAAGGCTTCTTTTTTAGGTATAAGTTCAAGCTTGTGTTTTGCGCTAAGAGGTATAAAAAGCTATGACTTCAGCTGGGCAAACAGCCTCAGATTCAATGTGCATGGGACCAGGCAAATAATCACTGCCTAACTTTTAATGTAGCTTTACCTTCTCTCACTGGATGTCTGAAGAAACGAAATGAGATTGGTATACAGTCATCCATTCACACAGTTTAAGCAAAATGCAACAATGCTGTATTCAGCACAGTTGATAAACTCACATGGAAAATTTACCACCCACTCCAAACAGCCTAAAATTTTAGAAATAAGAAAATACAGAAATGTTGACCATATTTTCTCAATCCCAAAGTTTTCTACACTGAACTTCTAGCTCTTGTTTTAATTTTTCAGTATCCACAAACCAAAAGCTATTTAATTAAATTCTTAGTAATACATGTGTGCCAATAACATCATGAAGTATGGGAATTACTTTGCAGGGGGGATGGAGGAGAAAAGAAAATAAGCAGTCGTACAGGAATACAAGCTCAGGATCACATGTTCACACCTTAGAGATACATTTAGTTGTGCATTTTTAAATAAAAATAGCTCTTGGAAGCCAGTTTCCTATACTATACATATGGATACATTTTCATGAAACTATTTGACAGAATCATGCATCTAAGATAGAATTTGTTACTACAAATGATATTTACTCTGACAGAACATTCCATCCCCCAGAAAAAAACTTCATGTGCTAAATATTGCCAAAGACAATCTTGAAATACCTAAATGTATATATACATACACACAAACTCAACATACTTGACTGTGGTTGTAATTATTAAAGTGCTTATACATCTGGTTCACTGAATTACTGTTGCTGTACCCTGTGTGGGTTCACTAAGCTACACTGTTAGAGCACTCGTATCCATGCCCAAGGTTAACCAACAGCAAGTGTGACAACTCCTGTAAAAGGAGTGACGAAGAACGTTTTCACAACGTGGTACTGGCAAAGTGCACTCCTAAACAACTCGATCTTGATCTAAACCGATTCCCAACTCTCCCCAGCTAGGCATCATTGTTTGGTGGTTAAGGCTTAGTTAAAGGTATTCTGAGCCATAGATATCAATGCGTATGTTTCTCAGTATTTCCTCGTCTTCGATGTATAATTGATATGGTTAATGGAGTAAGTACGAGTCTATGACTGCTGTAGTAAAACAGCATGTTTCCAAGCCTAAGCAGCCACTTCAGTAAAACAGCCATATATGCAGCAGCACTGACATCACCGTCAGGAAAAGGTTATAATTTCTCAGCTTATCCTGGTGGCAACCTCAAAGTGCTGCGAGGTTTTCAGAGAACCCATGGAGCAGAAAATAGAACAGCCCACATTTGTGAATGAATTGTTATGAATAGTTCTTGCAAAATGGCATTCAAAATGAAACATACTTCGTAAGACACGGCAACAGACAGCAGTATACATGTACTTGGTAATACATCTTGGTTACTTTTAACGTTGGGCCAGCAACAAAGGCCATATCCTGGCAGGCTTACAGGGCTGGGAAGGTAAAAGAAGTGATGGTGGGAGAGTTGGGTATAAGCCTCCTGAAGCTGACCTGCAAAAAACTGTTTTGGGGGCATCACATACATGGGCTGAACAACTTCTACGAAAGTACTCATAAAACAAAAACAAATCTGACTGTGCACATATATCATCTAATTTTGATGAGGAACAAACTTCTCATCCCCAAGATTCAGCAATATTATTTCCCAATTATTTAAAAGATTAAAATATGTTAAAATACAACTGACTAGATGACTGGGATCCAGCCAGCTGCACAGGCAACACTGGGACCTCAGCTGTGACTTAGCTGTGTCAGGCACATGGCAGGTTACTTCTCGAATTGCAGTCACTGACAGGACTATCTTTACCTCTTGGCACAGCAGATATTGTTTATGATCAGAAAAATATGCATTGTAAATATAAGCCAGTGTGGAATAAACTTCTAATAATGCAATATTACACCATGTTATGACACTTGCTGAACATTATCCTACATAGACCTAGTCCCAATGACCATAAGATGACTAGTGACATGTTTTTCCACCCTTCTTAAATACAAAACAAGAAACATTTATTCAAATGCCAATTATCAATTCATTATGTTCATATTTACATAACTTTTATTTCTAAGTGTTTACCAATACTTTTTCATGCTTTGAAAAGTTAGGTGGCCTCTGGCAATGAGACTGTGAGAGTTGAATTTGATTGTGCTTAAACAGGGACTACATATAGTGGCTATAAGTCCAAGCTAGCTTTCTTGCAGATAATTGAGGTAGGATAGTCATGTCCAGGGTATTATGATATCATAGCAGCACAAAAATTAATCAAAATATGCAGATAATTGAGGTAGGTTAGTCATGTCCAGGATATTATGATATCATAGCAGCACAAAAATTAATCAAAATATGCAGATAATTGAGGTAGGATAGTCATGTCCAGGGTATTATGATATCATAGCAGTACAAACATTAATCAAAATATGCAGATAATTGAGGTAGGATAGTCGTGTCCAGGGTATTATGATATCATAGCAGTACAAAAATTAATTAAAATATGCTATTTTCACCAACTATTCCAAATACTAAGTGTACACAAATATGTATGTGGTCAGAGAGGCTACCAAAAATTACTCCACTTCTCTATTTTCTTTGGGTTTTGTGCACAAACATATGTTGCTAACAATGTCACATTTCCACAAGTACTTGTAAATCCACATCCATCAAAGACTGTATATTATCAATGTGATTACTATGTAGTAATAGTATATAATATTAACAAACATATAGGCAAATCGATCAGTAGTGCAGAAGCCGACAAAGCGACTCGACACCATGAATATTTTATCTGTATGTGTCGCATGTGTACAGCTAAAGATTACATAAGGTAATGCTCTTTCGTTAGATAAGACTGCAGCCGCCGGACTGGAGCTAGAAAAATCTACGTGCAGCATAACGCCACGCACTGACGCAGCCATGTTGTTATGACTGCTAAAGTGCATCACGGATCTCAGAGAAAGCGGCCCGTTCTCTTCCGCACAATCACAGCCTAGTGAGATTATAAACGAAATATTCGTGAGGCGGGCCTCAAACAGACAGCTGCTTCCAGTAGTCCGAAGAATTAATATTGAAATAGGTTTAAAAGTTATGAAACCCCAAAACTATATATAGTACGCATGCACCTTTTGGCTTTCAGAAAGGGACGAATGCCCGAAACTGGCGAAAGATGACGCCCAATTAATTTTGCATATCCCGCCAAAGAGTTAAACTTTGGACCGAGCTATATGAACTTACCTTCTCCTGAAGAGTCGTCGCTCATGGTCCCTTAAGTTCGATCTTTGATCTTTGGACTAAAAGTTCAAAGTTCGCCACGAAAGGTACGGTAAATTGCAGTCTGCTATCAACTTGCCCCAAAGCCTCGTCACAGGCAGGTCAACATTTCTAGTCACATGTGCTGTCATGTGACAATCCGCAGCCTTGACCTCAAATGGGGGACACCGTTAAACGAAAAGACGATTTGGACCAAATTGTCCTTGTCACAGCGTATGCCATGATATTATTAAATAGTTGGTTAGAAATTGTTCCCGACGTGGTTCTTTAACTTAACTTAGCATCATGGGGAGCAGCAGGCGCTTCAGGATACATTTATCACAGTTTACACGTCTCTCAACCCTCCCTCCAGTCCAGCTTCAAGCAGAAAACAAATGGAAGAAAGCGATCGCGAGCAATTTGAGACCGGCCAAGACCTGTGTGCCCCCAGAATGCCTTAGGAGTATTCTTTAGAAAAGATTGAGTATTTTCAAGAGACCCGGAATATTTCTGTCAGAAGGGACTGTTTAGAAAAGGATCCCTGGGACAGCATAACAGTAATATATATATATATCAGCATTTCCCACTCACTGACGATATTTTTCAGATTTTCTTGGTGCACTTGCGGTTTGTTCTTCTGCTGCTGCTTCAAGGATGCGTCAAAATCGTGTAGCTTTCGCTTGGAGGCTATCTTTCATAGAGTAACTGGGACTATGGCTCCATGAAATTGTGCCATCTCACGCAAGGGCCGGAGCGCAATATCATCTCGGACCGCGGCCGTTCCGTTCAAAATCTCGCGTTTCATCCATTTTGAAAGTATTGTCAAAAGAGTACGCAGAAGATGTTTGGTCGTATTATTGTGTGGTTAGGTGTATTGGCGTAATTTCAAAAACGGGTATAAGGTATTTTTAAAAATCGTATGGGTACACTACACGTACAGGTCTGCCTACGAACCCCCGCCAGCGCACGCACACACGCACGCACACAGAATTTAAACCTAAATTTATTTAGTGTAAGCTATATAGGCTACGGTCCGTGACTGAAAAAGGGTGAACACAGCACAATGTATACAAGCAATCGGTATCTACACAAGAGAAACGAACAGATTCCTTAATTCTAACATGGGGTTTGGTCGTGCGGTTAGCGTCCCCGCATGTCGTGCACGAGGAGTGCATTTCCCACCCTGGCATAAGAAGGAAAAAAACGCAAAGAGCAATCTGGATTGCGGATGCTCATTAACTGTGGGAAGCACATCTCGATCGCTCTACAAGACGGAAAACTCGGACAAGAAAACTAGAAGACGCCTGGCCCTGTGTGCATGTAAACTGTATACCCAAATAGCGGATTTTTTTTTCTCTCCGAACGCTGTTTCGGCGAACGTGGAATACCCTATTCGTTCCCGGGACAACGAATAACTTAATTATTGCCGAACAACGAGAGGAAAATATAATCTATTCGACTTAATGCATGAGAAATTCAAGAAACTTATTTTAGAATAGTCTCCATGACAGGAATGCCAGGTAAAAACCGGGTTGTCTTGAATACTAGGCCTGGAGAGGAGACTACCTTCGCCAGGCAGGACCCCATCCGCCAACACAATGGGCACGATATATGTATATATAAGTGCAAATTAAGATATGGAACAATACCCGGTCGGTCGAGGCCCTGGTCGCCAAAGATCGCACAATCCATCGGACGTCACCAGGTGGAAATGATAAGTTAGCTACAACCAGCATCAAGTTTCCAATACAGAATGTCATCATTGTCACGCGCAATGTCCCCACTCTCTATGCCGAAAGGTCAAAAAGCTTGAAAATGAACTCTCCAAGTAACAGTGGGACGTCATCAGCTTTTCAGATGTGAGATGGAATAGAATTGGCGAGACAACGAGATAAAGCCCGCCCCCAAAAAGAAAAAAAGTGGGAAGACGGTCCCTAAGTTTGGCACAGTGGAAACCAAATGAAAAGCCGACAAGGAGTGGCTTGCTTTGTGGACAAAGCCGTAATAAGCTGTCTAATTAGCTGTACGCCAGTGTCTGGCAGGCGCATCACCATCACTGCAGCCAAACACACGAACCTCAGCATCATCCGGCTGTGCGACCCAACCTCAGATAAACGATGACGTAATGTAAGAAATCTATGGCGAACTACTTCAAGAAGAACATCCTCATAATAAAATGCTAAAATTGGCCTAGACGCCTACCAACACTGGGCAGAAACTGCAGGGAGGTTCTGTGTAGGAAAGAAAACTGACAAAAGATTCCCTCTTCCGGAGTTCGCCACACTCATCGACCGACAATTGCCAGCACCTCCCCCCCCCCCCTTA
>SMGT01002123.1:104989-121727 GCA_004794575.1 Lanistes nyassanus | reverse complement strand
CCTGAAATCCGATACCGTCACAGTCACGTGTCGCTGGCGGTACCCAGCCTGAAATCCGATACCGCCCGCTGTGAGCGGGGGGGGTGGCAAAATCGTCTTCGTGATGGCTGCGTCCATTTTTCCACCCATCTGTGACTGAAGGACGATCTGTTTCCCAACCTGTTGGTCAGTGGTGCGTTCATCTCTCCCTCTCTGTGTGTGTATGTGTGTGTATTCGTTGTCTTCACTAGAGTGTCTGCGTCCATCGTCCGCGCGAAGTGTGCATGAAATGTGTTCTCGCGCGTTAAAAATCCACATTTTATTTATTTATTATTTATCACATGTGTATAGACTCTGCTGTGTATAGACTGATGTGTGTAGATTCTGCTGTGTTTAGACTCTGCTGTGTGTAGATTCTGCTGTGTATAGACTGATGTGTGTAGATTCTGCTGTGTTTAGACTCTGCTGTGTGTAGACTCTGCTGTGTATAGACTGATGTGTGTAGATTCTGCTGTGTTTAGACTCTGCTGTGTGTAGAAGTTTGAAGTGAGACACCCGTCACCTTTGTTTGCCCGCAGCAGCAGTCAGAAGCAAATCAGGCTCTTATTCATACAAAGCGGAAGAAACAGTTTGTGCAGCTGGTTCCAGAAACAATCTGTCAGACTGGAAACAGGAAAACCCAAAGCTGTTTCCACAAAATTTCGTTGCTAGGCTCGTGTAACCGAGCCTTAAAACCTTAGTTTTTTTCAGTGAGGTATCCTGAATAGGTGTAAAGGGAAAAGCAAATGCACATAAAGCATGAAGGTTAATTTTTTTTTCACCATAACAGTACCTGTAAACTTTAGTGCTGAAGGGAAGATGGCAATGTTTGCGCAACCCACCCCTTAACTTAACAGTTTCAATTTAATTTCAGCTGTCAAGCCGTCATACACGAAAATGTTCCACGTTAACCAATCTTACTGCAAGAAACTTTCTTACCTGAAAAGAAGATTTTCTGTTTTAAGCACTGGCCTTTAGATATAATTTGTAAGAAGTTCTGCTAGCAGTGTTACAGTATTTGGGTGGAATATTGCTCATCTGCATGTGTGTACGTCTGTGTGATGCGCGGGTGCCCTTGTGTCTTATCGTACGTACGTGCATGTGTCTTTAGAGGAAAGATTCGATGAAATCTTTGGGGCGCATGAGGAAAGGACACGCAGAGCATCTACATTTCAAGGATCTTCGGCTTCTCTTGGAAAACAAAATGCAAGGTCAGGAGAGAGTGCCACGTTAAACGTGCTCTTTGATAAGTCGCGGCGAAACGTTTATGGCCGTAGATTTAGTCGACCAAACGTTTATCGCTGTAGATTTAATGGATCAAACGTTTATCGCTGTAGGCTAGTCGACCAAACGTTTATCGCTGTAGATTTACTGGATCAAACGTTTATCGCTGTAGATTTACTGGATCAAACGTTTATCGCTGTAGATTTACTGGATCAAACGTTTATCGCTGTAGATTTACTGGATCAAACGTTTATCGCTGCAGGCTAGTCGACCAAACGTTTATCGCTGTAGATTTACTGGATCAAACGTTTATCGCTGCAGGCTAGTCGACCAAACATTTATCGCCGTCGATTTAGTCAACCAAATGTTTGTCGACCTACACTAACGATCAGGAACGAAAAGCAGGACTTGAATGTCTGCCCAAATACGGAGGTAACAACGAAGAGAACTTGGCCAAGCGAAACGTCGACAAGATGTCAACGTTTCAGGGCATGGTCTCTTCTTCAGGACGACGCAAACAGATAACAAATAACAAATAAAATGGCCACTTAGCTAAAAGACACGCTGGTCATCCACAATCACTGGACAGGATGAAAGTCTTGTTACCTTATTTACCCCAAGCGTAGTCACCTGTTTCTTTTCTCGTTATTTCAGATACAGAGGGTCAAAACTGCATGTCATCCATAAAAAAATTAGGTCAGGCTGGATGTCTTTTATATAGATTGACCTTATCCACGCCTTCCCCACAAGCAATGCGTTTTGCCCATAAGGCGAGATTAATATTTGATCGAGAGTTACTCCCCTTACGTTGAAACTTCTCCCCCGGTGAGACTGCAACGAAAACCCGCCGTTGAGCAGAAACAGTGACTCAGCTTTGACGAAACGAAATCTGTTTGCCGGTGCAGAAAGCGCGGACTAGTTCTTTGCAATTGCTTCCAGCAGTTGATCTAGCCGAGTTCCGCGATTTCTGCTTCAGGCTGCCAGTGACTAGGGGTGCTTTGTTCACAGTGACAAGTTCGCAGCTGCGCGGAAATCGTCGACAGCTGTAGGATCTACTGTACCCGAGCAAGCTCCGCCGCGAAAGAATCCCTTCGCGATACAGCTGGTGAGTGGCAGTCTAGCTTTGTGCGCTGTGTGTGCCGGTGTGTGGCGGTGTGTGTGCTGGTGTGTGTGCTGTGTGTGCCGGTGTGTGTGCGGTGTGTGCTGGTGTGTGCTGCTTTGAAGGCTGGGAGTGGGGCTGCATGGAGAGTTATCTCAAACTCGGATGCACTGCACTCTTTCCTCACTCCCTCTGCTCTCTGTCTTTCTCATACATACATAGATATATACATACGTAGATATATACATACGTAGATATATACATACATCGATATATACATACATAGATATATACATACGTAGATATATACATACATAGATATATACATACGTAGATATATCTGTGCTTTCTTTTGCCTTTCTTTCATATCTCGAGCAAACGTGTGTTCTCTTTCTCTCTCTCTCGATTTCATTCTGTCTCATCTCTCTCTCACCTTCTCTGTCCGTCATGAAACGGCTTTTGCTAGGGTATGTATGAGTACGAAATGCGACACTCCAGTAAAAGTTGTACAAATGCACGAGGTAGTCAGAACATCGCCCTGCTAAGTAGAAAACACGGGGTGCGTATCGGCTGGTGAATTTCAAGCACGGAACGGAGACTGGGAGAAATGTAATAACGTGCGTGTGTGTGCGTACGTGCGTGGTGCAATCGATATCAATGATGTCTCTGAATTTGCCCTGATCTAGATGAACATGGTGAAGCTGCTGTCGGAGTCAGGCGCGGCATCACTGGCTGTCCAGTACTTCAGGCCTCTTAAAGCTTTGTTGGAAGAGTGCCGCCTTACAATTCGCTCTATAAAGTGGGATTCTTATCAGTCTGTCTGTCTGTCTGTCTGTCTGTCTGTCTGTCTGTCTGTCTGTCTGTCTGTCTGTCTGTCTGTCTGTCTGTCTGTTCTTTGTAAGGAAATAACTCTAATAATGGTGGTGATGGTGGGTTGCCGAACGTGAAACAGGGCCACGTAGCCTCTGAGTTAAGATAAACAAACCCAGAAGAACAAAGACACTGTGTTCCCGAAATGAATGTTCAGCTACCGCGCTCCACCTCCCAGTACATCTTGGTATTAGCAGACCTACTGTCGTGTCCAGCTGCCAGTGGCAAGGCAATAGTTCATGCAAGTTGTTTTTATTTCTCCGGTAATCTGCAGTCCAGATGGCTTCTGCATACATCTTCTTTGATGTCCGTCTCTGTTCTGATCACCTTTTGTGGTTTTTTCTACAATTTTCGATTATTCCCCCTTGATTTTTTTCACCTGTAAAACAATGTTAATGAAGTTGTTTGTCCTGATACTTTCAATAATAGTTGAATTTATGAGGATGTATGTCTTCGTGTTCTCTAATTTGTTAATATCCGTTTGAGAATAAAGTTTTAGATGATACGTAATCTTAGTTAATTTTCCAACAGATTTCATTGGTGTTTTTTTTATCGTTTATTGTTTTAAATCACAATAAAAATCAGCATTCTTACTTTTTACCCATGATCTGTTCGTCATTTTTTCCACACTCAAGAGCCGGGTCCGATCCTTCAGGCCGCATGCAGATGCGCACGCTGAAAAAATTGACCGAACTTCTAGAAACGATGAAACCGGGTTCATCAGCTGAGGAAAACATTTTGACGGCGGAAGATGCATTGAACTGTGGGTAAGCGGAGTAGCGCCATGATGTGACGTCAGACAAAGAGACTTGATTTCTGGTTTATTTAAGGCCGGGAGTAGGTACACAATCCGACTCAACGGGATGAAAATAGTTGTAAATAAAATTTAGACCATTGGCAAACCAAAATGCACCTCCAATACATGAAAATGGAATCAAAATTTCAATGCAGATACATGTTCTCGCTTTAGCGTTATTGTAGTGGAAATCTCTTTATGAAAAGCAGACAAAGCCATGGATAATGGCGGTAGAAGGAGTTACTTTGGCCTCTTTTCATGTACAGTTGCATCGTGTGTTTCCGTCATTACGGGAGCTTTTTGCGGGTGGAGTGAAGAAGTAAAGCAGAGGTTAACAGCTGCAGCTGACTGAATTGTTTTTAAACTCTACGATGAAGTTTCCAACCTACTTCAGGGTAGTATTTCTTCAGATTGTACACTCAGTGTGGCTCTATTTAACGGCTGTGGAAACGCAGTAACTGCCGTCTGGTTTTGATAAAATCATGTCACCGGCACCTTTGCTGTGGCACGCGATTGACTCTTGCCGCGGTGTCAGGTTGTGTTATAGATAGATTGACTCTAACCACGCCTTCCCAGAAAATAATTTTTCTTTATTCATGGGCCATGTAATCAGTTCCTGGCTTTTTGCACACACCTTTTCCTCCCCCGCCACTCTGTAACGTGTACACACTAGACCCCAGAATTATCGACAGTATGCAGTTCGACTTTGCGGAGCAATGGGCGTCCGACAGAATCAAGCGATGGAGGACTGGCGACCGCACTTACGTATCTGAAATGTGAAACACGAACTTTTCGGTAGCCTGCGATTTGCGTAAACCCATCTTTTCTGGCAGTAGAACAGGACGCGAAATTTTTTTGGGTCATGGCTTGAGCTATAATCTGTTGTTCTGGATAGCAACCGACATGCCCATGCGCAACACCCTTGATACGCGCTCATGTAGACCCGGCCTCGAGCAGAACTCATCTGGGAAAAGAAATTTCGCGAACCGGACCAGGTTCTTCGCGAGACAAAGTAGATCCCTTTGCCCTTGTACAAATTAAAACAATAACTTAGATACGTTCGCGGTTGGGGTATGGCATGTCAGCAGTTTGGAGGAGCAAACACGAATGTGTAGCGCCCTTTAACTATGTCACGACCCTCCCTTTTTAGGCGTCTTGACCGCTGTGACAGAGGTTTGACCCCTGATTTTGATCTGGTGGTGTGTTGCAGGTACTTGCGCCTGTCTAAAGACCAGATAGCCAGACTGGAAGCGCAGCTGCGAGAGCGCGGGGTAGATCCTGGCATTCACCGCCACACCGACGTGTCCAACTTCAAGATCTTTGAAGAAAATCAAGAAAACGCGAACCTCCAACCCATGCCCTTGCACCTGCCATCGACCACCGTGGCACCTCTTGTTCCTGTTCCTGTTCCGAAACCAGGAGTCCCCGAAAGAAGTAAAAAGATCAGTAAAAATTAAGAAATGACCAGGTGTCCTATCCGCGAGATTTCCAGATTTCCACGAGATTTCCTCGTGCAGAGAACGCGAGGCCTACTGTGCAGATTGTCTGGTTTTCCATAACTGCAGATTTTCAGAGCCGCAACGCTTCATTTCCTTCTCATCTGCATCGTCCACCCATCTTTAGCGAGCGGCT
Source organism: Lanistes nyassanus (assembly GCA_004794575.1). NCBI lineage: Eukaryota > Metazoa > Mollusca > Gastropoda > Architaenioglossa > Ampullariidae > Lanistes > Lanistes nyassanus. The sequence continues at coordinate 116,088 of SMGT01002123.1, read as the reverse complement.
TACGGTCAGTGAGAATGAATTTGAGGCACTGAGGACGTTCTACCTGCCACGCCATGCCACGAACACTGTGCGAGATGTGTCCATGCAGTCCAGCAAGGAAAAAAACTGGGCATCTGCTGTGGGCGTCAGAAAGATTTTAGGCGATGACCTGGAAGTTGGGAGCTGTGCGTGCGGAGGAAAGGGGAGGGGGCTGGGAGAGAAAAATAATTTAAAAAAACCTTGCGTCAAGAAAAAAGAGTTTACAGGGTTTTGTATTAACGAAATTTTGTGGATGCAATAAATGCACAAGCTGATAACAGTAGCGGTTACTAATGTTCACGCTGTCAGCAAGATTTGCAAACAAAAGTTCCAAGTTTCGTCGTAAATGACATCGAAGTTCATGGCTCTGTTTCTCTCTCTGTCTTCTGGGCGGGCCACTCCCGGCCGCCACTCAGCCAACCCGGCTTTTGACGGAAGTTTGCATACCAAAGATCTACGAATGCCGTGAGAAGTTCAGACTCGGGGTTGGGCTGTAGCTAGTGGTGGCGTTATTGTGTAGGAGTAAGGAGCAGTGACAGGGTTGCCTTTAACCCCCGGAAGAATGTTCTGATCGCTTCTGTAAACAAAGGACCGCCCACAGTCTTAGTCTTAGATCTTGGACCGCCAGTCTGAGATCTTGGATCGAAAACTTAGATCTAGGCGGAGCAGCGGCCCATCCGCCCACAGTTTGTATCATAATATCGACTTACACAAATTAACAGATTGGTTTAGAAGAAAGTAGGTAACAAGAAAAGACTGGATAGGTTGGGATTGTATGTTGGGGGAAAATTTTTGGAGGCAAGAGGAGAGCAACAGAAAGGAACAGAGACAGGTTTGCTGGGTGCTTAACGTCCCGCCGGAAACTGGGCGGATACCAGGATGGGGGACCATAGGGGGGTGGGGTCCTGCTACTAGAACTAACAGACTGATACCTGGCCAGCGCGGACAGGCAGTTTAATGTGCGGGGGATGGCTGAATGGACCTTGCTCATTATGTAACTCCAGGAAAAAAGCTTGGCTCACACCAGGATTCCAACCAGCAACCTTCCACCTGCTAGTCCGCAGCTCTACCAACTGACCCACCCAGGCCCAAGAGAGAAGAGAAAAAGAGAGACTGTATGACAGACACAGCGAAGTACTAGAACCAAAGATTAAGGATTTATAAATTATAGTCTTTGGTGTTCAATGTTTACTATGCCTTTTAAACGCCAGAGACAAATGCCCCGAACCCCCACCCGCTGGATCTGCCAGCTCGTTGAGTCCATCTTACAACAGTGGATTCTTCGCTCACGGAAGTGAAACCCTCTTCTCAGATTTCCCGTCTACAAAGAGAGACTGGTCGGCTTAGAAGTCAGCTCAGATTAGCACAGATTTGGCAGTAATGACACTTTGAGATTTTGCCTTTCCTGTGTTAGAGTTGAATCAAATGCTTATAAGGAAGATGATGATTGTTACATAATGCCAACGCTGTCCAAGGTGGTCTAACAGGTTTCTGAGATGTAAGGACAGTGGTTCGCACCCTGGCCGAGTCATACCTAAGACCTAACAATTCCCAAACTAGCAGCTGCCCTGCCAGACGTCTGGCACTATAGGGAACAGTACTAGGATTGGTTGGCCTGGTGTCAGCACGTGACTGGGTGGGCCTGAGGCCTGTGTTGTGACAACAGTCTCAGTGTAGCGACACGCTAACTTGCGTCAAGTGTCACCGCCTAGTTTGCGACTGGACGCAAACAGATTATTATGCCAAAACATCCATGCAGGTGACAGGACAGATAAAGTATTTACTTAGGCAACTTTACAGTCATTACGAAAATGGCAGGTAAACAGCAATTCCTTCTAAAAACATAATGTCGTCTGGTAGTGCAGCAGTCATCATCCTTGATTAGTTTTAAATCGAATACTAAACAAGATTTTTGAGCAAGGTTTTGAACAAGCCCTGATCTTTTGATACAGAACTGTAAATGGAGATTATTTTTATTCTGTTTGGCGTAACAGTGTGTTGAGTCTACGAACCACTACCCCCTTTCTTTGTATTCAGAATAGCAGACTACACGCCCATGCTAATTGAGAAAGCAATATTAAATAAATGCTAAAAACCAGTATGACAAAACAAATACAAGAAACCTAGTTCATTCTGTTAAAAAATAGCGAAATTGTTGGGGGTCCTAGTTTGACCTGATGGAGACCAAGTTCATATTCCTGTCAAGACTGCGCGAAGAACGTCCAAGTCGCTGTGACATAGGTTCGGACAGTCTGGTGTTCGGATTTTCCAAGACAAACAGTTCGAGGTCATTTTATACGTCCTTTTAAACAGCAAAAAACGCTCGTTTTGTGATGTATCATTCGTGCTAGCGTGTTTTAGAAGACAAGCATGGCTTAGAATTATAGGAGACATGGGGTTTTCTACTCAATTTTTGGGGATGACGGAAATAGAAAATTTACAGGAAACTGGTATGAAGCTGTAGCCCGGGATATTAGGTGTCTAGTGATGTATGGATCGATCCGATTAGACGGAAAGTCCGTGATGCATTTTCGGGACGACCCGGCTTTGCTGTACTGGTTGACATCCCCCCCCCAAAAAAAAAATGGCTACCATTAAATTTTCCGGTCGACCGTGCTTGGATGTTATCAAGCAAAGTAGCAGGCTTACACGTTCCACACAAACAGACACTGAAGCAAAGTGACACATTTTAAACAAAAATTATTCAAACAATTTTGCAAGGTGAGAGTGTCTTGTGTGATCAGAAACAATGTTTTCAAAATGGGCGAATTCGACTGTTTTCGCTCGATGTCTCAAAGCACCTCATGGGATTTGGGCTTACCTATATATACATCTAGTGTCAGTACGTGTGGCCTTCTTAATTCTTATCACTGTTCCAGCACGATGAAACTTTACATGTTTTCATCGTAATCATTTACAGGTACATACACAATCTCGAAGTTGCTGTCAAACATGAATCTGGTGAAATGCTGTTGTTTAAAATATCTTAACACGATCCTGCTGATACAGTATAGAATTTTCTCTTCGTAAATGATACACGATTACGGCGAAAAACTAGTAATGTTTCATCAGGTCCATTTAAAACGTCTGTTTTCGTTGGGATCAAGCCTCTGTGTCTCACTGGGGTTGTTGGGGTTCTTTTGCATGAAAAATATAGGTCTGCGCAAAATGGGGGGTGGATGGTGGGAAATGTGTGGCAGGTGTGGTACCACTTCGAAAAGAGCGAAAACTAATCTAAACTCAAATTTCGCACAAAGAATGTATTGCGGGTGGAGGGGTGGGGGATGGGGTGGGGGATGGGTGCCGGTGGGTTGGGGTGGAGCGGGGGTGGGGGGTTTCTGGGGGCTGGTGGGGTTGTCATTGGTTCAAAACCAGCCCTTATTAAAAAAACAAACCAAGAAAGACAAAACAATCAATCGGGTAAAGCCAGAACACATTTTATTTCCTTTCTGATTAAAGGTTTTGCAAATGTAATGCAACTGTTTTTGCATCAAACGTACTATTGAATATATTTTCCATCTGTTATACCACGTCGCAGAAGTTAAACGTTTATGAACTTGCTGGAGTTATGCCTGAAGACGGACAACACAGTTGTACGACTGAGAACACATTTCAGTTGCTCACAGATTGCGTTAGGCAACATCGACAACGCTTTACCTGATCAGCCAGCCGGCAAAAATGCTATGATTGATCCCATAAATGCCAATGTCTGTGCGGGAGTAGACACTCACTCGGTCTCCGGCCTCAAGACTCAAAGGAAACGAGTAGGCACTGCTGTCATCGTTGCTCAGATTCTTGTTCGATCGCAGCGCCATCTCCCCGTTCAAGTACAAATCCCAATTAGGACGGCAACCATGATAGCAGAACACTTGAACAGTGAACACGTACAGACCAGAGCGAGGTGCTTTGAAGACACCTTTAGCAGGGTTGTACAGGTCACCTGTGTTTGGTGTCACCTTGTTGAACATCACGGTCCCCTTAGAGACATTCAGTGCCGCCGCTTGAAAGGTGGCTACGAAATAAACGACGTCATCGAGAAGGTCTGCAGCAGATGAAACAAACTGATAGTGTATTCGCCATCAATACTAGCAGTCTTCATGCCACAATTGTGTAAACATAATAATATTACTAGAAGCTATGAAAACATTACTAGAAATTTGAAAGCAGTAGGTAATTGTTTTCTGAGTGTAATGTTCTCTGAATGAGCTAAGCACCTACGTAGAAATAACGAAATGAAATATTCACCTATAGTTTCAATCTCTGTCTCACGCACACACGCACACATGCACGCAGGCACACACACACGCACGCACACGCGCAGGCACATGCACGCACGCACGCACGCACGCACGCACACAAATTCAGTCAAATGAATGGAAGGCGAAATGAAAAAAGGTTTTCAAGCTGGTTTTTTGTGTGTGAAACAAAGCACTTTATTTTTGCAATATAGAGTTTTACATGAAGCAATCGAAGGGGCATTCCTAAGTTTAGCAGACAGCGAGTTCCAGACATTGGGAGGGGGCGGGAGGCAGCCAAACTAAAAGAACGCTGACCGAAAACTTTAAGGTTCGTTTTCTGGACTGTAAGTTTTCCGGAGGAGGACCTGAATTGCCTGGCAGGATTGTATGTAGAAAGAAAAGCCGATAGATACGGCGGTAGAGTACCATCGAAGTCAAGATACACAAGCACAGCTATCTTGTACTCAGTCCGAAACTTTACTGGAAGCCAGTGAAGTTCTTGAAGCAAAAAGGTGTCACATGCTCCCGCTTTGATTGCTGTAAGAAGAGTCTCGCAGTGTGGTTTTGAACCCGATGCAGTCCGGCGATCTGTTCCGCTGGAAGTCCTAAGAAAATAGTTACAGTACTCCAGCCGAGAAGTCACAGTGGAAGAAACCAGTCTAGAGGGTATATCGGTGGTTTGAATTTTATCTAGCAACAAAAGCCGTCGCGCGGCTGGTATGTAGGTGTAGATTAAGGGGGGGGGGGGTAAACCGCAGTGTCCCGAAACCCCTGTCACTATCCATGGGGCAGATTTAGACATGTGCCTCGTGCAGGAAAAAGTAAGTCTGGAAGCAGTGGGATCCGGATAAAAACTCTCATCTCCATCGCTTAAAATAACGGAAAGACCAGTGTAAACAGCACGCTCCAGGTGATGTCAAAACACAAACTGGTAGTCACAATGAAGTGCACCTCATTCAGTAGTTTAGCATTAAGCAGCAGATTGAAAGAGGTATTTTCATTGCAACAGCAAGATTTCCTGCCGTTCAGGACCCAGCCCAAGTTTTCAAAAATACAGAACACGTGTAGCCCAGAATGCCAAAAAACGAACGCGGCCTGTACTGGCCTTCACGCAGGCATGGCACGGTTGTTGCATGTCCATGTGCGGCTAGCCTTTGAATTCTTCTGAGCAGTAAATATCAGTATAAGTAGATGGAAACATGCATATAACAACCATAGACCTATACCTGTCGACAATAATGCATAATACTATACTAGCATGAATACAAACATGAACATCTACATTGTTCTTACCAATCTTGGCGTTCATAGCATCAAGTGCTGCTTGCTGCTTTTCGATATGCGAGTTTAGAGTCGCCATGTTTTCTCCTGCGCCCGTTGTCGGCACCAACAGATCGCGGCCACCAAGAAGTATATGGTCAAAAGCATGATTAAACTCAAAACACGTTAACATCGTACGTAAATAAGCATTACAAGGGCACGGTGCATGCAGATACAATCAGTCAGGCAAACAGCAATCCATCTGATTACCAGTACAACCCTCAATCCATTCGTCCATGCATGCGCGCAAGAGCACACATGCGCACACACATGCACGCACGCAAAAGAACGTACCCGCACAGGTATGTATTTCACTCAACCTCGCGCTCCCTGTCTGCCTATTTGTCTGTCTGTGTGTCTGTCTGTCCAACTGACTGACTGACTGACTGTCCTTTTTACCCATCTTTGCTTTAATCTCCTCCAGCGCATCGTAGACATGGACAGCAGGACTGGAGCAGGCAACGAAGGTCAAGGTCATGAACAGTGGAATAAGCACAATGACCATTGTGACGTCTGAAATGGATGGGACATGGATGTGACATTATCTTATCTAACCCAGAGCCGAACCTGAACGCTCTGGTTATCTCACTGTTCCCAACGCCAGTTGATTTCTGAGACAATAGAGAACTGTGTGCGTGTGTGTGTGTGTGTGAAGAGAAGAAGAGGAAGCAATTGTGACCGTTCATTTTTCGGTTCAAAAGTTGACAAAATTGAAGGTGACTTTTTTGCAGCTTTACCCTTAGTCATGACTTCACAGTGTTACCTGTAAATCATCTGGAGCTATGGACCCCAACCCCGAAAATCCTCCCAGAAACCATTATGTTCCTGCGTGCCTCATCTCTCATCCTATTAATGTCACACCAGAAGATGAAAATAAAGAAAACTTACTAGTGAATTGTCTCTGAGAGAATCTCGTGTCAAATGCAGTCAGAGCAACATTTGGCGAAATGGTTGAAACTGAAAAAGAAATTTGAACCTACTTATAGTCGTTCATGTAATAACCTGTTATCCATATTTTTGGTGACAACTATAACCTAGTCTATAGCTTTCGTAATAATTTTTAAGTGCAGTTTTTAAAACCCCAGACAGACAATCTACTATTAATGTGGGAAGGTGCACACGTGTTGAGTTGTCGTGGAAACGCTTTAAAAACCCTGTCCACGTCAGCATATTCCGATGTGGGTAATAAACTAGCACAGCTGTGTAGAAGGCGTGAACGCCTTTTTGACTGTATGGTCTTGTGATTTCTTAGAGCATGTGACTTTGGAACGTTTTTAGTGTTAGACCAGGACAATACATGCTGGATATTAACAGGTTTTAGCGAAGAAACCGTGGCGCGTTCAACGTTTCAGCGGCCAGGAAGACATAACATTCGTTTGTATCTGTGTGTAAATGTGTATGTGTGCGACAGGGTGTGTATGCCCATGCATGCATGCGCGTGATTATTTGATCGTGTGTGTGTGTGTGTGTGCGCGCGTGCGCGTTTGTGTGTGTGTGTGTGCATGGGCCTGTTTTTGGGCGCGGCGTGCGTGTGCGATGGAGCTTGCATACATATTTATTCAGTGCGTGAGAGAAAAATTTAGTTTACGTCAGGTGTGCATGTGAGGGTGAGTGTTCACGTGAGGGCCTATGTGTGTATGTACGTAGCATGTATGCACATAAATAAGTACTTGTAGTGGTGCAGATCTCTGTTATTCGCTCTTTTTTTTGAAAGTACAAAACCTATGTAATTTCTCTCTGAAATTCTTCCCACGTCAGCACCAAGTCTTGGCGGGGCACACCTCCCTCACGAAAGACATCGGCAGCCAGTGATTCGCAGTCTGGGCCACTAACTGCATGAAGCACAATGTGCCCTTTCTGCGTGCCGATCCGAGCCTGGAAGCCTGTAAGCAAAGTAAATAATCAGTTAATCTTGGCTCTGGCACTTAGCGCGAAGATTGTCCTGCACCGTTATTCCCCGGGGATGCGAAGAGCCTGTTTTCTATTTCCCCTTTGTCCGAAGACGGAAGTGTATTGGGAGAGTTCAATGATCTGGAAATGTTCCCACGCACGTACGTACTGATTCTTTCATAAACCAGATCTACTTTTATGCCACCACTACTGCCATATTACTGACCTTTCGTTTGTGTTAACCAGCGCTGCCATCTTGCCTGACAACGTCGTGTTGACCTCCACGATCGTTTGGAAGCCGAGTCTGAAAATGTCCGGTCTAGACTATGGCACATAGTGCCAGAACATTTCTTCCACTATCCAAGCTGCAGAGACATTGTCAAAACATTTAAGCGGCCTCAGCAAACCTACAGCCCGCCGTCATCCTGTTAAGGCAGACGGCCAGAATCTGCAATGGTAGCTAATCGGTTTGTCTGGAAACAACTAAAGAAACCAATAAAAGTATTCTACATACATATGAACTGAAGGTCTTCAAAGGTTAAAGGTGAATAGAACAAACATTAAAAGGAGAACTTTTAGTACATGGTGTCCAAGCTTGACATTCACTAACACCTTTTAGAACTTCACCTTCAGCTGGAAGTAATAAGAATAAAATGTTTGCTTTCTATCTTCCTTTCACGGAAGCAAATTACTCTACAGAACAAAAATCTCAGGAAAAGTGGTCTGAACATAGCACCAATCTTCGAAAATGCCGATAATAGCAGTAGAGTTATTTTTAGAGTTACTGCTCTCTCAGTACACGCTCTGACCTTTCTCTTCGTCCGTGCGTTGTACATGTAAAGGGACTTGAATAGTTTCAGCAGTCATCTCTCAGGCAAGAGGGCGCTGACTGGGTGATTCAATCAGGTAATAGTATTAGTAAAGGTTCCTACTGCTTCTAAGGTGCCACTAACACCCAGTCACCGAAACATTTATTTGCGAGTGTAACTGGTTCATGGGTCACATTCCGATAGAAGAAAGAAGACAGACAGACAATAGACAGAGGAGCATCGACAGTCTGTTCGGACTTAAAAAACAAAAACAAAAACAAAACAAAACTACAAATACTTTTTGGTACTAAATACTGCCCCTATCCTACCTGCTACCTAGTAGTTTGTTGTATTTTGATCCCCGTGCGTAACATCTTCAGAGGATCCTTACATGACTTTCCTTTATCGGTCGCGTCACATTGGCTTTTATATCCAAACAACTTAATATTACCCGATTCCTAACTATCTCAAAGAAAGGTCTTACCAAAAAAGTAACTAAATTTATGAGAAAAGGCTCAGTTTAGAAGCTTTAGAATTCACGTTTCCTTCCCACAAATTACGAATTTGACACTTAGCAGAGGACTTCTGAAAATAAACGAAGTTTCCATTTATTAGTGAAGGAAAGGCTAAATTTCATTTAATGCAGATTGTCACCAGTAGGATTATCCCCCAGGCGAACATGAGGTGAAGTTTATGTACTACCGCACACTTATCGCATGGCAAACTGAGAACATCATGCCAGCTGCACATCAAAAACATTTGAAATCCCACGCAAACAAGAGGCAGCGTGCAGCAAGATAGCGGAGACCTAGCAAAGACAGCATGGCATAAAACGACGTGCAATGAGGCAAATATTGTAATCCAAGATTAGAAGCGACGTAATAATCGTAATCTCTCACATAACAGTATGGAAAACTTTAAACGGCAGGGTGTTCATTTTATGCAATGGCGTAGGGTAGAACGTTGATAAAAATGACGTAAACAAAACATCCCCGAGATGTGGCCACCGCACGTGCAGAGGGGGTGCAGCACGTGCGGAAGACTACTGGGCCAAGGATAACAGTGAAGCCAAGTGGCCGCCAGCCAGACGATCGTATATCGATCGAGGGACTGACCAAATAAAACAAATCCCATTAGCCGACAGTAATCGCTTCCCGACAGAAAAAAAGAACGCGGTGTTTGTCTAAAACGTAAAGAAAACGCTGCGAAAGAATATTTCACGAAACTGAATGAGTGCATGTGTGCTTGTGCTGTGTGTCTGCGCGTGTGTGCGAGCAAGCAATCAGGCCAAGGCATGCGGGAGTGCATGAGCACGATACAGTGCGTGGAAGGAAGAGAGAGAGAGGTGGAAACACGAGCGACGATAAGGACAAGGAAGGGGAAGAAAACAGGCATATTTCAATTGATGAGTCATTTTGGAGGGAAGAATATACTACACCAAGAACATAAAACAGCATGATACCACCAATTTTTTTAGACTGCTTAACAGGGAGGAGAACGGAGATGGAGATTGGGGAGATTTAATGACTTCTCTAGGTCACTTTTCATCCAGTCATCTCAAACCAGAACCACAAGTACACTGCAGAATACACGAGCTAATTATTACGCACAGAATAATTACTGAGTTCAAAACCGAAAAGCGTTGATGGAATTCCTGTATGCAGAGAAAACCAGACAGATGTCGCTGTTTAAACAGCATACACAGCATGTTAGAGACGGGTGAGGGTGCAGTGACACGCCGTTCGCGTTTTATTGCATGCAGATGGGCATGAACGCGCATGCGTGATGTGTGGGTGGAGGTCACATGTGACTGACGTCACAAGGTGAACCGGCTGGTGCTTTGGGTTCCCAGTTTCTCGCCTCGTTCACCTGGACTGACGACAAGGCTACCCCAGCTTTTGCGGCGAAAACCTATCTTCTGCCCAGAGGAAAGAGAAGGCAAGGCTTTTGGCGCATAACTATCTCCTATGCCGACCTAAACACAAACACCTTTAGGTGGGACGGTAACTAGCAGCGAGAGCGAGCCACTCTTAACCCTTTTCTGGTTCCAGAGGTCGGACATGAGACTCAGCCGAAGGAGAGAAACAGACTGGCAGTGACAAGTACTTCATGCTGCTGGGCTGTTGGCCCATAGCCAGTCCAGAAGTGAGCAGTGAAGGACTTTTGTAAACCATATTGCCATATCACACTCGGTGAAAAAACATTTATAACACTCACCCAAGATGTAGAAATAAGGGAAAACGTGTTTGTTTCCTCTGTTTGATCTCATTTGATCTCAAACGAAAATATATGCTAAATTGAAAAAGTTTAGGTATTTACGATGTAGGTTTCATTCTTAATTGCAACAAGCCAGGCCCCTTGTTTAATTTTTGCAGTTCACTTGCATTAGTTGTGACAGTCAAAACTGGGTTGGGTTCTTAAAAACTTTTTGAGGCCTCTCAGTACGGTGTGTTTTAGGCTCGCACGCGCGCATGCACGCACGCATACACACACAAATGGAGTTTCAGTTTCTTCATAATTACGAAATGGACACTCCATAGATATGCCGAAGGTAGTGTTGTAAGGTTGTCTATGACAAGATTTGATAAGCCCATTCGAAACTTTATGATTAAAGTATTTCTCGTGGCAGAATATTTCAGCTCTACAAAAGATTGAGAGACGGAGGAGGGGAAGGATTGTAGAGTTTCAGACAGTTTGAGCGAGAGACAGACAGGGAGAGAAAAGACAGACACAGGGTGGACACCCTACAGAGACAACAACTCTAGCCAGCAAGCTGGTCATGGTCAGACACAGGGTGGACACCCCACAAAGACAACCAACTCTA
>SMGT01002123.1:61483-104470 GCA_004794575.1 Lanistes nyassanus | reverse complement strand
AGGTGTTAGACTGATAAATGTTAATGTTAAAAGTTTCTTGACGGAAACAGGGCGCAGATAGATGATTTGTAAGCTAAAAATTACTTTACTTATTCTTTCTTGCCACTCTTCACCCTCTCTCTCCCTCCCCCTATTCTTCCTCCCCTCTCTCTTTCCCTTGCTTTTATTATCGTGTTTCTCTCGCTCCCCTCTCACAGTACACCTCTCCTTTCCTTCATCGCTTCTTCCTTTCCTTTCCTGTCTTCCCCAGCTTCTGTGTATTGCCTTGGTCAGGCGCGGGGCAAGGGGGAGTAAGGTGCTGTTATTTAAGAACAGTGCACAGGACGTTCAGTGCAGGTGACCGACAACATTATTGTCATACCTCAAAGGTCTTATAGCTATATGCGGGTCGGTAAAAGCTCGCTGGATGTCTTGCTCTCTGAAGTCAAAAACGATTTTAAATTAGAAGAACCACTTGCTTTTAAATCTTTTTGCTCTGTCGTTATGGAAACAAGTATCCATCCCCATCCCACCCCACCCCCACCCCAAAAAATCCCATTTACACCAGTTGCAAATTGCGTCCAGATTTGCTCCTTCTATTTTTCTGTAGCACTATTTTAAACGCGCCAGGATGATACCCCATGAGACGAAGACAGTTTAAAGCTGACAGGATATTATTCTAGCAGGAATAATTTTGAAAAAACTAGCAAGGTAATTGTATGTCCCTGGGCATTCTTCTAGAGGAAATGCTAAAGAAAGAGGTAAAAAATCAACACAAGATGAAAATTCCTTTATCAAGGAAAACGATGCATATTAGCATTTTAAAGACTAGACAGAGGTCATGGCGCAGATTAACATACAAGTTAGTGTTAAATTCCCTCCAGCTGATGAAATATATTGACTAGCACGATCGGTGAAATACAGGTACTCTGCCTATGCGTCCTGCGGGCGTGTGTGATATTTAATTCCAGAATTTGTATTGCAAGCTCTCACATCATGGTGTGTGGAAATTTGGTTCCTCTTTGTGCAAACCCCAAAATTTTCGTGTAGCGTCAGTCTTGCACTGTTCACCAATGCCGAAAGAGAACAGGGCTGACCAGTGGTAGCATGAGGAACTTTCTAATCGAATCAGCTGCAGCAAAGATTTCGTTCAAAATTTTATGTGACCCACCCTCCCCTCCCCGCCCCCTCCCAAACCCCTGCAAATTCTCTTAACGAGTCTACACCAGAAATCAGCGTCTCTGAAAACGACTTGAAACATTTTTGATGAAATTACTTCGCATTTTTCTATTGTTGTTTTTGTTTCAAAGGGTTAAACAAGTTCTTAAAACAATTTTCATTCGTCTTTTGGAATCACGTGCTACTGGTAATTAGAGGAAGATAAAGGCCACTGTGTTTTCTTCCGATTGCACCACACTTTTATGGGAAACGTCCAGTCTTTTGTTAAAATAACAAATTCAATCTCTGACAAAGAAAACCTTAATTAACGTAAAACACACACACACAAACACACACAAACGCACACACACAAACACACACACACACAAACACACACACAAACACACACACTCTCACACACAAACTCTCACACACAAACTCACACACACACAAACACACACACAAACAAACACACAAACAAACACACACACGAACGATTTGGAAGCTTGATTATTACAAGAAAGGCAGACCCACATGAGGTAAGTGCATCCACGCTGTCTCAGAGTTTATAACATTTCACAAGCTTCAGTCTGGAGGCGTGCTGTGGTGTCCAACCGCATTTTGGTAAGAGAATACCATTGGGTTTCAAGGCATAGACTAGGCTTGCTTTCACAACACAACATCGGTAAAACTATAGGGATTGTGTGACATCGGTCCTCACATGGTCAGACTTAATTGGAAGAAGCAGATGGCCAAGATGTTTTCTGACTTCCATGGAAATATTTCCCACAAAACGTTTTCTTGTCTCAGAATAACAAAAATTTGATCAGTTTCGGCTTGAAGTAAACTCAGAGTTTGTCCTTGATGGTCACATTAAGTCTCAGCCACAGTCGTCCTTCATGAGACTTTATCACCCAGGTGAGGGAAGCTTTAGTGAAACAGCGACCAGCTGAGCGCTGGACAGGAAAAGAATGTTTTATTTGTTTTGAATCAGATTAAATTCAGCTTTTCTCGTCGGTTTTCACATTAACTCCTGGGCCATAGTCCTCCTTCATGGAACTTTGTCAGATCGTGTGTGGGTGGCTTTAGCGACACAGCAGCCAGTCGGGAGTTGGCCAGTAAACAAATCCTACATCCAGCGCGGACGATCGGGATGAGCCGTTAGGCCGGTGGAAAAGAGGCAGCTGGCTTCCAAATGAATTTGCACTCGTCCTCTGCGTCAGCCTGCACTGCGGCACTAAGTTGGTTAATTTGAGAATATCGTGCGGGCTGGGCCAGCCACTACAGCCTGCGCATGCTTCAAGGGGCACTACTCCTCGGGCAAATCCATCGAGGCAGCTTGTCCTTTCGTTGGGAAAGATAAACAACGCTGTCCTTTTACAGTAGTATATCTTTCGGATATCATTCGCGGAAGGTTTACAGTTTGCCAGGAGATGAAAGGTGAAAAATAATACCGGACTAAAAGCACTTTCTCTTTCTCGAGTTAAAAGACAGCATGAAAGACTTAAGAATAATAAAATAATAAAAATCATTCAAGATGCTTGAAATTGTGCATAGAAAGTTTTGTATAACAGCAGTACACTCATGCGAACACGCAGTCACGCACACACACACATGCACGGACACGAACGCATCAACTCTCTCACGCCCGCGCGCGCACGCACTCACACACAAGGAGAGGGAAAAAAGTAAAGTCATTGCGCCTGAGTCTGGCAGGACTAGACTACCAAGTAAAAGTTACTGGAAATTCCCAGTGTTAATACTTCGTTATTGTCACACCGGGCTCACCGCAACTCCGAGCTAATCAGGAACGAGAGGTGATCTCGGCCCTTGTTCTGACATAGCCAGCCGGCAATCCCATTTTTCAAGGCATATTTTCGGGCTTCCTTGTCCAAAACTATAAGTAGTGTGGAAAGTTCTACACTGATTTCCTAATTTTCTGAAAGTTTATTGATGTCTAGAAAATATATAGAAATCTCAGGTAAAACCCTTTGCCCCCCACAGGCGCAAGACGTCCGCACACTCAGTTTTCAAGTGCGGACGTAATGGATTAAGCAGCATCCCGCAAATAGCCGAGCGACTACGCAATGCGTCAGAACGTTGCAGGTGGGGTTTGAACGCAGTAAGGACCCGGCATTGTCCAAGCCATCCCTCCCCCTTCTTCTGTCCTGCTTTCTTCCAACAGCGTGCTCGTCTTTCGCGTTGTGAACAGATTCTGCCACGTCATGACGTACTCAGTGCGCCTGCGCTGTGGAGGTCTGGATACACGTGGATCAAGAGCTGATCATGAAACAGGCCGGGGTAACAAGCACGCGGCGAGAGACCAGGACGAACTGACCAACTAATGGACGAACGATCGAACCAACCAACCAACCAACCAACCAACCAACCAACCAACCAACCAACCAACCAACCAACCAACAAGACAAGACAAAAAAGCCAGAAGCAAGCAAAACAAAAGAAAGAACGAAGAAACGAACAGAAAAACAAACGAACGAACGAGAGAAAGACATAAGGAAAAAAATTAAGAAACAGTCGTTTCTGTGATCTGGGTGTGCAATTTCCCCAGTTTGTCTGGAATTTGGAAAGCGTCCTTGTAAAGCGCCCTGCAAGTTGTATCTGTAACAACGTAATAGAATGTTTTACTCAGTAATCGTAATAATACTCTGTGTACGAAAGTGGTTTTGCTTCGCATAAACGTTTTTGTGATATACGAAGTCTTGAACCATTTGTGATAAGAAACTTAAATAAAAGATTTATACTATTACTATTAAAGTTTGTTTTAATTCTGGAACTGTATGCTTTGAGGGTCATTCACGACTATAACACCCGCATGTCGATCGAAGACTTTTACGCAACAGAAAAGAGATTCGCATAGGTTATAACATTCACTCGCGCGCACACCCGGGCGCGCATACCTACGTACAAACGTATTCACACACATGCACACACACAGAGTCACGCACATGCATGTTTATATTTGGTGTAGGTAATGTCCGTTTTGTCGAGACCGCAAAACAACTGTGTCACTCTGACCTCTTCGGCAGGGAAAGGGGGATCATGTGAATCTTCGTGTCTCAAGAGACTGAGAGGCCGAGAACAGTTGATGTAGCTTGCCGATATTTTCGCACCTGTCCACGATCACGTGAGATCGATGGGATCAGGGTCAGGTTGTAAAAAATGAGTCTAGACAACTCCTGTCTTCTGTGCCAATAGCCTGTCGCTGTGGCATCCCACATAAAGCGGACGCCCAGATAACCCTTTGGCCTCCAGAGGCCACGATACATGAAAAGCTCCCGCACACAACCAGTATCAGTAAACATGAGTTTACACGAACCAAAAAGGAAACGTTTATTATACGTAAATGTCAACATTTATGTGTGTGTTAAGGAGCTGGGTGCCTACCTGGTCGGTCGGTCGGTTGGTGGTTGAGTAGGTGAGTGAGTGAATGCCTGGTGTCTTACCCCGAGTCACCAGCTAAACCTATTTAACGACAAACAGCTGCCGTGTGATATTTGTGTTTAATCATTTAATCAACAACACAGTTTTATGTTCTGAGCAACCCATCTTGCCTCCGCTTGTTCTACCGCCTCGGTGGTCTAGTGGTTAAGGCGTCCGCTTCCGAGGAAGGAGGTCGGTGGTTTGAATCCGAGTCATACCTAAGTCATCCGAGTCATACCTAAGTCATCCGAGTCATACCTAAGTCATCCGAGTCATACCTAAGCCATCCGAGTCATACCTAAGTCATCCGAGTCATACCTAAGCCATCCGAGTCATACCTAAGTCATCCGAGTCATACCTAAGTCATCCGAGTCATACATAAGACTTGAAAGTTGTCAATCTAGTAGCTGCCCTGCCAGACGCCTGGCACTACAGGGAACAGTACTAGGACTGGTTGGCCCGGTGTCAGTATAATGTGACTGGGTGGGACTGAAGCCCGTGTTGGGACAGCAGTCCCACGTGTGGCAGCACGTAAACTTTGTCTAAGCAACACCGTCCTGATATGCACATCGTTTGCGGCGGGACATTAAGCAACTAATACCTCCCTCCCCCACCTCCGCTAGTCCTGCCTCTTCGTGTTCGCTGGACTTTAATAAACACGCCTCCTGACAAGCAGTACACCCCCGTAAGCAAAAAGTCATAAGTTCTGGCTGTCAGGCCCACCAGACCTCTAAAACGATTCCATTGTCTGCAGACTATCCCCCCTCCCTTCCCCCGCATATGAAGACTAAATCTCAACATCCCTGAAACGTGACGAGGAAGGGAAGCAATGCTGAGCTGACCTGGTTGCCTCCCCTAGCCAAGCCTTGCGTGGGGAGCAATCGCATGTTTTTTTTCCCGCAACAGTCTCTATCCACGTCGGTGCCACTAAGCCTGGCCAGTGATTTCGTTCGCAGTGCGCGACCGGATGCGAGACTAACAAGCTTTCGAATTCAACCGTAGAAGTCGATTTCTGTTGTTTTGGGGTTTTTTTTGGTGTTTTGTTGTTTGGTTTTTTGTTTGTTGTTGCTTTGTGTTGAGGTTTCTGGTTCTTGTTCTCGAATTTTTTGGTTGGGTGTATACTGTGTGTATGTATAGACCTGTGTATGTGTTCGTTATTCCCCCGTTTTTGTTGCTTCATTGATTTTATTCAATCTTTCTCCTTTCTTTGACTGTCTTTCCTTTATTTCACAGAATTTTTTTTCCGCTCACAAAATGTTTTGCTACCACTGTACATGCACGTGTGGTCGTGGCTACCTGCAAGCGTGTATAAGAGGCTGTGTGTGTGAGGGTGTGTGTGTGTGTGAGAGTGTGTGTGTGTGTGTAGGTGTGTGAGAGGGTGTATATGTGTGTGTGTGTGAGAGAGAGAGAGAGGGTGCATGTGAAATTGAATTGATAGCTTAATGTAGCAAAATTACTCATAATAAAAATACCATTTTAACATTAATATTATATTTTAACATCCAAATGACGTTCAAAATGTCATCACAGCTGTAACATAACTGACCTCCCCCCCCCCGCAAAAAAAAACAAAACAACCGAACAAAAAACAACCAAATGCTAACTTCAGACACAGTGGCTGCATATGATAGTTGTCGGTGATTAAAGTAAGGATTTACATCTTTATCCCGTAATCTGGTTTAGTTTATGATGCAGACACATACAGCGAATTTCATTCCTAGCATTGAAAAGGAATTCTGTGTAGCATGGGATAAAACAGTTTTTGAATGGGTCAATACGCGTGTCTGACTATGGGCCCTTACAAGCTCTCGAGTGGCTGATCAGAATTCAGCTTTGAGACGATAATGAGATTGAAATGCCACCTATACTCTGGGTTCTGTCTCTGGAACTGTCGGCAGTAACCAGAACGCGTATCGATGGACGGGGGCCTCGTGCGGACAGCGGGCAAGAAAACGCCAGGCAGATATAGAATACACGGTGTGAACCAGCCCGTGCCTCTGTCTCAGGTCTTATCTCCTTCCCTCTCTCTCTCCCTCTGTCGTCTGATCAGTACGTGAAGGAAAGTTTGTTATCTATCTGCATGTGTACACATCAAAGTGTCACTGGTCAACACACAATTCGTCTCTCAAATGAAAAAAAGAATATTAACTAAGCTTAACGAAAGTAACTATGAAATCTGTCAGTTGGCTCTTGTTTAGCAGAGACTTATTCCATATTGCATACATACGTTTCATCCGATACTGTATTTCAGTTTTCTGATCGCAACAACTTCCAGCATACTGCGTCATAAGTTATCGCTGTAATGTAAATCTAGCTGTAGTGATGCCTCATAATTGTGTTACACAAATTTCCAGTGTCACATACCATCCTTGTACTCTCGCATCATGCAAGCGGGGATGTTCGTGTTCCTTACACTCACAACTCGATTCTACAAACACGAAGAGGACAGCAGATGATGAGCAGTAAAGGAATCCCCGTCTTATTAAATTGAAACATAATCTCGATTTGTCGTTCACTCGCTTACTAAACATACGGATAACTAATCCTTCCTCCAGATTCAAGACAATTGGTCTCTTTATCAATCTCTCGCTCATAGTCTCAACAACATATTTTGCCAGTATTAATTTAGTTATTTAACATAAGTAGTGTCAGCTTTCCACTCAAGAGAAAATTAATTTACTAGGTTAATAATGGCATTAATTGAACAGCGTAACCTACACTGAGTTAATTTTCTTCTATAAAAATATATCCTCATCCTGTTATTACAATCGCTTTCACGCGGTGTCTGTCCTTCTCAATTGTTTCACAGATGGAACAACAAGGGACCAGTCTCACGTATGTACAGAGGCATACACAACACTGTTCCTCTGCTGTACCACAAAGATAAAAGTCATACGCTGTACTTTTCCTACACGAAATTGATCCTGTTTTGATGTACATGCAGCGTCACAGGTGACTCTTGTCTTCTGCTGTAATGCACATTGATGACACACACACACACAATACACGATATTCTCTCGCGCGTCGTGACCCTCACGCGACTGGGGCGGCCAGTCGTCGACTCGCTTTCAACAGGAAGGAAAGGGAGCCTCGTTCCTGGTAAACACGGCACAGCTTCCGTCAACTTTGCCTGTAGGCCCAGACGTCGCCCAGGGTCGATAGCTGAGACTCCCCGGAGCCACAAATAAATCTCTACACCGCAAATTAATAACTGCTTAGCGACTGCACTTGCACATTTTACTTAAATTGCTGTACTTTTGGGGACAGAAATATTTTTGTACCCTACTTTCCCTCTAGTCGAAAGGATTTGTAGTCAGACGGAACCACTGATAAAGGGCCCCAGAAGATAAACAGGGCTTGCACAGACATCCCAGTCTTTCTCTGGTATGCATTAACCACAAAGAAATGAAGGACCGGGCTCATACAGATCTCGCAGTTTGCCACCAGTAAATTCCACACAGAATTAGAAGAAAATATGGCTCACATAGATATCCCAGTTTACTACCAACAGATCCCACACAACATTGTATGCAGTCTGTAGCGACTGACAACAAGCGATAGAATGCCTGAATATACTGTCTTTCCTTAGACCAGTTCCGCACTGCCAAGGATTCCAGTACCCGAACCCCCGTAAGAAATTTTCCACTGGTTCAGAAGACGATGAGTTGGGAGGCGAACTGATGTCTTGGGAATCTGATAATGATCTATACGTCGAACACTGTGCGTCATCTGACCACACAGTGTCACACAAGCAGATCTTAACGATCTTGCTTGCAATCTGGAACTGTCATAGGTCAAAGAGGAGTTACTGGCACCAAGGCTTTAAGAATGCACTCTTCTAACGGACAATGGATTCATTTCACCCTCTTCATGACCAATTTGTAGATTTGTGGCCTGATGAATGCCCCTTACATTGAAACGTGACCCGAAAGATTGGCGATTATTCATAGGCAAGTTGAAATTGATTCTCAAGGCGGTGTTGCTGCGTAATGGAAATCAGCTCCCGTCGGTTCCAGTGGGACAAGCTGTTCACGCAAAAGAATCCTACCAGAATCTAAAACAGCTGTTGTAGGGTTCTGGGTGCTCAGATCCAAGAGCTCTTCGTTGGTAAGAAGTCTGACAGCGTCCTACAGGCTGACGAAGACAAAATGTTGGTACGCGTTTCGTCTGGTGTCACCTGACTTCGACGAAATGTTAAAGCAAGAAACTACATTGAACTGGTTGAAAACTTGTCTCTGTACCAAAAGCTTGGCTGCCGACACATATCCTCCATTCCCACTTCGATTTCTTTCGCGATAACTGTGGCAAGGTTGGGGATAAGCATGGGGAATGGTTCCATTAGGCAATGGCAACAATCGAGTGTACCAGGGTAAATGGTTCGCTTCCATGCTGGCTGACTAGTGTTGGATGTTCGCTAGGGATGATTCTAACAGCTATACAAGCGACAGGCTATGCTGGTACACTGGTACACTTGGTTATTACTGTAGTCATCTCTGTAGGTAATTTCGCAAGTTCATTGTCATATTTGCGTTAAGTACCTCGAATTCTATAAAGAAATGGCTAATTCCATTGGAGAAGGAGCATCATTTTTGTAAATTTCTTGTTGTCCCGTGTATGAAGCCATAACTTCCACTACACCGTTACAATACTCAGGGGTACTGCGTATCTACTTAAATTCTCTTAATGGCTTGTATTCACTGTCGTGCTGGGTTTGAATGTTTTCAACATCTAGACCCTTAGGGCAGGTAGTTTTGGTATATAATGTCATCGTATGATCATTGTTATTTTCGTCTTCGTAATAGCATAATGCATAATCGAGGTCGCAATACATATATATATATATACTTTTGTACCTGCTTTTTCAAAACTGTCAGTGCACACATCTGTTTTACCTTAATTATCGTGTAGTGTATACAACTGCTTTGGCTACAAGCCTTTAATTTACACATTTAGTGAACGTGCGTTTGTGTAAACTGAAAAGTATTCAAGTAGCATTCGGGCACATTTTGTCGAATTGCGAAGGAAGTAGGTATTACTTAAAAGGCAGTGACGCATCGCATTCAAGAATTTCTTGTTAGGGACAACTGATGCCATGCCTTCATACGAGCACGTTGTCAGAAATGTGCCCCTGCGCTAACCAACATCTTCGACGTGTTCATGAAATGATCTTGTGACACACGGCGGTGCAGTCTCAGGCCTGCCATGCATCTGCTGGCCCACAATCAGCTAGGTGAGGGCCAAAGTTTGCCGGTTATGGGTCAGTCTTGGGCTGACAAAAATGTTTTCCCTGAATCCTGGGATAACTTGCATGGACCTTCGTATCTCTTATATATACATAAAGGTGCACTTAACAACATAGGCAGAAGAGGCCTTACGGCAGATGCAAACGTTCATGCAACCCAACCCTGGCCCAGACAGTACATGTAAGTAGTTTTCTAGGTCCGGCACCGCCAGACACCAGACTCGAACCGAGTGCTGAAAGGACAAATCGCGACTTTCCCTGTGGTAGGGAAACAGCAGATCTATGATTACAGCTTCGAGCTACTGTCATTTTCTCAGGAATCAACGGTACCAAGTAACTGTGCTTCGGATTGATGTAGAGATGAGAGATTAAATCGAAGGAAGTAGTTTATGTTGTCTGGCTTTCTCCCATCCTCCATCGCTTCCTCCCATCCCCCACCTCCAAGAGACATTTGGGTTGAAGGTCTATATTTTGCCTAAGCCGACAGTCACACCTCTTTGCTCGCTATTTTTCTATTTGTTGCCTTTTGTTCTTTGACGCAAGAGCTATTCTATCTGTTCTGCAAACGACGTCAGCATCCTTCGATCTATGTAATAAAGTAACCCTATCAACGTGGCCAGGGAAAAGAAACACCCCTCCTCACTGTGCAACCCTGCACACCTGCACACCTGCCACCCGACGTCGAAGAAACTTTTTTGCACCTGTCACCGCCGGTTGCATATAAACGGGATGCGTGCCGAGCTGCAGTAATAGGATGGCGGCACACAGTTACCATGTCTTATAAAACAGATCGTCACTCGATCAGTGATAATGTCTGGACAGCTAGGGCTAAAAAAACTGATAGAAACACGTCACGATTGCGTTTACAATAATAAACCTAGTGACAGCAGGTTGGAGTACAAAATATGGCGACCACAGGGGAACTGAAGCAGGCTTAGATACTGACAGACAAAGTGGACCTTTCGGGGCACTGCCCCTTCATCCGGACACAACATGCAGTACAAACAAATAAATTAAAGACATTTATTTGTGGATCAGAATGATCTCTACGATGAAGCCATGCGCATGAGATGTTAGAGGGAATGGTGGGAAGGAACAGGAGCCAAAAAGAAACAGGAAAGAGAGAAGAATAATGACAGACCGAGTAAATATGGAAGTAAATGAACATAAAATAAAGTAAACCATTAGAATATACAGGAAAATATAAGTATAATCAAGTGGTGTAAGTAAAACTGATGGTGAATAAATGCCAAGAGTCAGAAAGTAGAAACATATAGAATATCTATATATATATATATAAGTAAACGCTGAACGTCCATCAGTAGATGGGAAGGAAGATTACTGTTCCAGAACATAAGTAAGGAAGAGATCAACTTGTTAGGATAAGTCCCACAGGGGCCATTGTCTTGAAGTGGAAAATGAAGTAGGGCTACATATTTTGCCATCTATAGAGCCTCCACCCGTTTACCAAACAGCCAGCACAAACTCTCAAGGTGTCCAATTTACAATGTACGTAATATTGAGACTTTGAATTTGTCTGTGTCAGAATTTAGCTTGGCTCACTTCCGTGTTGTCACCATAAGAGCGGTTTTTTTTAAACGGAGACAGCACAACACGTCCAAGTGGGTGTAAAACAAAAACCAGCAAAGAACTAAAGCACTTCCCTAACCTTTCTGAGAACAAAAAGAACTCTAGTACATAACCGGTAACCTTTTTTTCAAAAAAATGGCTCTAACCATGCACCAGCAAGTGGAGTATTTACAACGTTGGTAAAGTTTTGGCTAATTTGCGAAGACGGGTACAAAAAGTCCACGGTGAATATATCAGGAGAAAAAGATGTTTGTTTATTGCCTCTTCCTTAGCACTAAACATAACACAGATGGACGTTGTGCCAATGGTAATATATGTTCATTCCATTCGCCCGAAGAAAATCTTCAGAGCTATTTCAAATCTGATAACGGCATAAACATACATAACATTATATTTTTCCTTGTTACTTATCAGCTTAGGGGATGCCAGCTTATTGAGTTACATGTTTAACATGCTCAACGATGGGAGTACTAGTTTTACATTGTTTCTTGGAAATTTCTGAAGCAGGTTCTTAATTTAAAAAGAAATCACCTGTCATTTATCTGACTGTTGCGGTTTCTGGGCTTTGTTTTCAATGAGAGGTGTTCGGAAAAAAGCATGTTGACCTTCCTTTGCATCTGTTACCGACTTTGACAGCAGAGGGAAAGAAATGCGACGCCTGACCCAAGTCTCATTTCTGTTTGAGACAAAAACGCCACCTCTGTCACACTGATGCCAGTTTTATTTTCCATTCATCTCTTCTAGCGTAAGACAAAAATAGCCACTTGTCTTCTTCAGTAGATCCTCCAGGATCCCTTCGCAATGTTTATCTTCTTTCAGTTTGCGCAGGATATTCGATTTGCGTCACGTTTTCCGTTTTCTATGAAGCTCTTTCAATGACTACACAAATCCTTCAGCCATCTTGCTTATTCCAACCACTACAAGAGTGGGGGTAAAATACAACGAATTTCTCCTCTGTTGCTTGGTCGAGCGAGAGATTGATGACGCTGTTAGAAGCCAATATCCCTACTATGGCTATACTTCTATCAGGCCAGATACATACAGACCCAAACAATTTATTGGAGGTCTGGGGTGCTGACTGACAGATTTACGCGAAGTGTGCAAAAGGAATCTACACAGTTTGTTATCCGAGTGCAGAAATGCACGGACTGCTTGATGCTTGTGGGGAGGGAAATGGTAATGAGATCAGCTAATACCTGTCAGGTTCTCCTGATGCTGATAAAAGACATAGTTTGATGTTGTTTGGGTTGTGAGTAGAGGAAGAAAACATAAATTAGGTTAATGGCAAAGACGACAAACTCAGAAACAGGCTTTTCGTCACCTGGTACTTAACAGCAACAGCTTCTTTACGTTCGTATAACTAAAACTACATTTAAAAAAGCGTCTCTATACGAAGAAGAATCGTAAAATAGTTACACCTCTCACTATCTTCTTCTCCTTCTCCACCTTTCACTCCCTCTATCTCTCGCTCTCTCTCACCTCTCTCTCAGAAGCATTTTGAACACATAAGCTCATAAACAAATGTTTGCCGTGCGGGTATATTGGTTTGTATAAGGAATTTTATCCACTTATTCACTTTACTTAGTTACGCTGTACAAACTTTCCCTTTCCAGAGACCGCCTCGGTGGTCTAGTGGTTAATGCGTCCGCTTCCGAGGCCGTTGGTTCGCATCCCGGCCGAGTCATACCTAAGACTTGAAAGTTGGCAATCTAGTAGCTGCCCTGCCAGACGCCTGGCACTACAGGGAACATTTCTAGGACTGGTTGGCCCGGTGTCAGTATAATGTGACTGGGTGGGACTGAAGCCTGTGTTGCGACATCAGTCCCACGTGTGGCAACTTTGTCTAAGCAACACCGTCCTGATATGCACATCGTTTGCGGCTGGACGTTAAGCAACAAATATCCCCCCTCCCCTCAGAAGATGAAAGGTTAAACCATAAGTTCTAAGCCTTCAGAGTCAAACTTCCGGTCGTGCTGCACCCTTTCTCGTCTCGCGCTGCTAGGGTGGGCTGCATGAGGGTTCACGTCTGCCTTCCAGTCGTAACAGGGGTCGAAAGGCCCGTTAGTCTTATACATTTGACGTGCATCTGTACTTTTGAAAAGGAGATATGAAACCGTATGCAACCGGCCCTGGGTTCTGTTATATGTGCTAAACGACTGGTCCACTTCATTGTAGTGTGGAGGCACTTGGGGGATGGGCTTGCAATTATAGACAGCAGCTACGACCGTGAGGATGTAGAGGAGTTAACATCAACTAATACTTGTAAGCCCGACCAGGGTTATACAGATGTGATCGATGCAAGTGCTAACAATTCTTGTAAACCCGACCAGGATTATACAGATATGATCGATACAAGTGCTAACAATTCTTGTAAACCTAATCAGGATTATACAGATATGATCGATACAAGTGTTAACAATTCTTGTAAACCTGATCAGGATTATACAGATATGATCAATACAAGTGCTAACAATTCTTGTAAACCTGATCAGGATTATACAGATATGATCAATACGAGTGCTAACAATTCTTGTAAACCTGATCAGGATTATACAGATATGATCGATACAAGTGCTAACAATTCTTGTAAACCCGACCAGGATTATACAGAAATGATCAATACAAGTGCTCACAATTCTTGTAAACCTGATCTGACCAGGATTATACAGATATGATCGATACAAGTGCTCACAATTCTTGTAAACCTGATCAGGATTATACAGATATGATCGATACAAGTGCTCACAATTCTTGTAAACATGATCAGGATTATATGGATTATCAATATACTAAAGAACGTATATAAAAATGTAACAAGCTAAAGGTAGCTTTATAAAGAAGTAGTAAATAAAAAGTGAAGGAGACGCAAACTAGTGACAAATTTCTAAAATCAAATTAAAGGTAACTTCATAAAGAACAGCAAAGGTAAACTATACCTGTCAGCACCGAATGGCGAAAAGACGTGGGTCCCTTGTAGTTTTCCCATGTCCGCCTAGTAGATGGCGATTCGGTCTGTAATCCATAGGGCTTCGTGTTACTATGTGCTCTCCTTGAGGAGCCTGGATAGCTCAGTCGTTAGAGCTGGGGACTAGCAGATGGAAGGTTGTTGGTTCGAATCCTGGTGTGGCTAAGGATTCTTTCCTGGAGTTAAACATTGTGCAAACTCCATTCGGCCATCTCCCCGCACACTAAACTGCCTGTCCGCACTGTCCATCTTACTGCAGCCTGTCTGGTGCTTCTTTCAGTGCATAGTTTAGTAATAGGACCCCCACACCCATAGCGCGAAATCACCGCCAGGTGGAAGCACTGTCCCTCTAAATAACCACCATGTGCTCTCCGCTCGTCAGTTCGCCTTCAGCAAAGTCGGACAAGCGCGCGCGGGATCAAGCCACGTATGTACAGAATAGCGAATTAAAGATAAATTCATAAACAATAGCAAAGGCAAATTATACAGAACAGCGAAACATAGGCCGATTTCTACAGAATAACACAATAAAGATAACTTTACAATGAGCAGCAAATGAAAGTAATGTGTACAGAAGAGAAATTTATAAAGAAAATTAAATTAAAGGTAAATTTATAAAGAAGACTAAACAAAAATATACTTACAAAGAAGAGAAAATTTAACACAAATATGGATTGTGGGAAGTCTCGCTGAGGTAACCCGAGAAAATACCTTTAAATGGAATAGAGATGTGCGTCACCGCGGATTAAGATATCAAACAACAGCAAGCAAGAGTGCTAGGCTGAGAGCTCATAATTTTCTATCAAGGGGATATATTTCAGGTCACCGCTTCTGTGCTAATGGCCTGTGAACCAGAAGCCGAAGAGCTGCGATATCCAGCCATGTGTACTGATGACAACAGGAGGCAGGCAGCATAAGCCGGTTCAGTTATAATTAAAGCCCGAGCTTGTGAGCTGTATGTTTGTCCCTCCCTCCCTCCCTCCCTCCATCCATCCAAAGAGAAAAGAGAGAGAGAGAAACCAAGGGAGGAGAAAGGAACAGTGAAAGCATTGTCTCAAAAGACTGGGAGAAACAGCTTGAAACACGGAGTTGTATACTTGATGGAGTCCTGCCTTCTAGCCCGCGCCTTCGTTAGCTTATGAAAGAAGCAGAGTGCTGGACACGTGACTTTACTGCTTGTTGTCGAGTCTCCCGGTCTGGACATCTCGCTATGGAGAACCTTCACATTGACGGCATTCTGGACTCGATTCTGGGAATTATTTGTATTCCTGTATAGATGATACGAGAGCCTAAAATGCTTGGCTGCTTATGTGTAAATGTTTATTGAAAATAAGCCATTGTTTTGTGAGAAACGAAACGAACTTAAAAGGTGAGTGGAAACGATCGCTCATGTTTACAAGGTGTATGATTTTTTCAGTATTTGTAGTAAACACGGTGTTTAACTGATTAATAAACTCCGTGTTGTTATATTTACAGAACGATCGATGAAACAATCTTTTAGTTACTTTTAAAAACTCTTGCTTTTTAACTATTAAAAGTTAGACGCACATAAGCATATGCACACTAAGCATGCAGTCTTGTTTTAAAACGATGCCCTGTGTGTACGGTATTTGAACCACTATGTTACTGAAAACTCGCTTCGGTTAGGATGTCAAACGAGGGAACAAACTTACTGTTGTCATCGGATAACTCCTGGTTTGTCGTCTGCTACAGTTGTCATCACTGCTTCCCAGTGGAGTAGCTCCACGCTCACCCCTAGTCTAGACAGACGCATGAAACTTAATCCACGGCATCTGGCAGAGTCAGTAGCGCATGATGGTACACAACAGTCTGATCGCCAAGAATATTCTTTAAATGGTGTCTCATCGAGCACGAACTACTTTGTTATTTTGTCTTCACGAAGGAACAGCCGCTAACACGATGCGCTAAAACTACCAGTTTTTTTTTAACTTTCCCGCGCCGATCTCCTAGACAGGACTCCATAGAGTATACAGCTCCGTTGGTTGAAATATTACTGGGTCGTTTGCATTGTCTATTGAAATAATAGCTATTAGTCTGAGGCGCTGAACAAGAAAGCAAAAAGACTTGTACACAGCTGACAGCCAGACAAATCGCTTGCCGACGAACACCTGCGATTTAGGAAGAGCAAAATGATTTTTTCTTATGTTTTTCAAGTCTCAGGTCGGTAGCAAAGTATAGTCTTATGACAGCCTACATCCTGAATTCCAGCTGGCAGGCTAAAAGAACACAACTGTATAAATTTAGAACCCAGAGCACAGCAACAAACCATACTTAGATACTGCGCAAACATTTCACAATGTGGAAAAAGCGCAGAAGTAAAAGCTTTCTTTTGACAGAGTGCATGGGAATTCTTGAAACGGCGTTCGCAGTTCTTTCCATACATAAACATAGCATTAGCACTTGCGCAGCCTCTGCGGGGGGAACGTCATGTACGGAGGGCACTGAGAACCTTCCTGGACTGGGTAGCATGGCGTTAGTATTGTCTGTCTGTAAAAGACCCACATAAAATAAACAGGCCTTACGAGTGCTCTCATGACTGTAAGTGCAGACACGAGCGTTCATGCAGCCCAACCCATGGCTACTCATATCTCTGTGCACGACAGGTGCGTCTACAAAAACTGAGCATACGGCTGCTTTTATTACCGGAAAAGCTTATAAGAACTAATGCAAACCACCCACGCGCGGGTCGACTTGACGTGAAGAGTGCTGGTACCTCGAGAGAAGTAACTAACTCATGTTATAAAATAACACCATTACTAAAGAGGTATTGAATAACACTAATATTGTGCTTAAATTTAACATGCCGTTAAAGCATTTTGAAGAATGTTCATGGCAAATATTAACAAATTGCTTTTGCAAACCTACTACAGATGAGGTGAAAGGAATATGTTTCTACTGGCGACGGACATTGGAACTACCCTCGTTCTTTTCCGAGGTACTGTGGACAGCACGCGGCAAACGTACTGAGTCAGTCCCTGTGGTGTCCCAACAGCCCATGGGGGATCTCCGTTGTTTACTTGTACAGTTGTTAATGCCCCAATGGGTGATTTTTAAAAAAAACCCTCGAACCTTTGTAGCAGAGGCTGCACATCCCAGACAGCCCCTCATTAGCGGGTGCGTGCTGCTTACGTAATACATCCGGTTTCGTAGACATCGTGTTTATGCCGAGACATACACAACTCTCCGCAAGGCATCGACGTCTTGCTTTGCCAACTTTGCTAACGTATAATATATTTATATTCCTAGGCGCACCAATGTGTGCGTGAGTGTATGTGAGAAAGAGAGAGAGAAAAAAAAAGAAAGAGACTGAACGAGCGAAGGAGAAAATTGCGTGTACGTGCGGGCGCGCACGCACGTAGGTGTGAGTGGATCCGTGCATGTGTGTGTGTGTTTGTGCACGCGCGTGTGTGTGTACATGTGTGTTTGTGCATGCGTGTGTGCGTGCGTGCGTGTGAGTGTGTGTGCACGCGTGCGTGTGTGTGTGTGCGTGCGTGTGTGTGTGTGTGCGCGCGCGCGTGTGTGTACATGTGTTTGTGCATGTGTGTGTGTGCGCGCGCGTGTGTGTATGTTAGCGTGCTAGTGAGTGCGGGTGTGTACTTCCATGGTGAGACAAACCGCCTGTCGTGTGAACAAAATCCCATTGTTTACATAAAAGTACATTTATGGGTTGTATGAGCGTTTGTATCTCCTGCCCGTAAGTGAAGACGGACGTAAAATAAAGAGAATGAACGAACCAGCGACTGTTTTTATGGTCGGAAGGGCATGCAAGAACGCGCACACAACCCAGTCCTGGACCAAAAATTCTCTTAAGAAGAACGATCTGCTTACACCCTGCATCATATTCGGGCTAACAGAATCTTCCAATGTTCTTTGAAGCAGGAAATCCGCCATGCTCTAGGTGTTCCGGATTATGAAAAATCGCTGGGTAGGGGGTTGGGCGTTTTTAGAGAAGGAGGGGTGTCCTCTGCCTATTAGCACTGCACTGACTTTTTGTGAAGTAAAGTTGACGATTTCCGGGCTTCCTTTTTAAAGCGACGTGCAGTCGAATGCATCAAGATGAAAGTTTTCATATTTCTCTGCAGAATTAGACAGACAGACAGACAGACACAGACAGACAGACAGACAGACAGACAGACAGACAGACAGACAGACAGACACAGACACACACAGAAAGACACACACAGACAGACAGACACAGACAGACAGACAGACAGACAGACAGACAGACAGACAGACAGACAGACAGACAGACACAGACACACACAGAAAGACACACACAGACAGACACACACAGACAGACAGAATAAAGGGGACAAGAAGAAAACAAAACAAACACAAAAAAACAAAGCACATGGAAAAGGGGAAGAAAGAGAAAGATACATAAAACAAGATAGAGGTCATAACGGGCTGTCGGATATCTACAACAGTTAGATAACTGATTACTTTAAACGGTTGCTGAGTCTGCAGTACAAAATAACCAAAGCTCAGCACCTACATCCGAACATCTTTGTCGTCGTCAAAGTGCAGCTTTTTAGGTTCATGTCCTCAAGTATGTTTTCGCCGCGTAGCTATCGATTAGCAACAGATTAATCTCTGGCTTTCTCCAGCACTTTGCAGGCCCTCCTTGGCGTCGGTGGAGAGGCTACGTAATCTCGCCGCGAAAGACCAGGCAACAGCCAGCACGTCCTTAATCTCGGAGCTCTTTTGCGTTCAGGGGACACAATCTCTACTTTGTCTCAGCTGAAGCAGGACACGTCAGATCGAGAACCTGGTAGACCCGGATGTAAGGCGAGGAGCGTGGGATTGTGTGGCTTCTTCTCGCCTCGTGCCCATCGGCACCTGTGAAATCACGTGACCACCGCTGGTCCTGAGGCCGGTCAACCAGCTTCTAGGTGTGACCCGTCCACAACCCTAAGCAAGGGGAGATTACGCATCAGTGTCAGGTCACTCAAATTATCAGAAACCCAATTAACCAAACTTTTCTCTCTCTTTAACTTAGTTTATTTAAAGTGTGTGGTATGCCTGAATGCGTGTTCGTGTTCGAAATTTGTTAGATGCCTCAATCACTAGAAGGAAACACAAGCGTGGATCTATTTCCACCTTTTACTTACAAACACTACAAAATTATTATAAATGAATTCAAAAAGACTTACGTTGATGTAATGATTCCACACACACACACTAATTAGATACACAGCCACACACTCCAAAAAGAAGGTTCTGGGTCCATAAAATGAGTATTGTTCCTTAACAGTTCCGCACGTACAGTAAGCAACAGCCCCGGTATTCACAGTTCAGTCTTACACGTCGTGCCATAAAAGTTATTGTAACTTAGAAGTCGAAAACTTGAGAACGACGTATGGAGAATGGCGATGATATGTAGACGGCGTTGAAACTGAAGATGGCGCTGTTGTAGAAGATGACGATGTTATGTAGACGGGCGATGAGACTGAAGACGGCGATGAGACTGAAGACGGGCGATGATACAACCCACTGGTCCAGTCGTGGTTTACGAATATTTAACCAAAGTTCTTTCAAAGGAATCCAATATTTCGTTGAATGGAACATTTCGATTTCTCTTTACTTGTAGACTTAAGTTAACGTTTTAGGTACAGTCCGACAAGCGTACTTATGTTCTTTGACGCTTAGCTTTCTGGAATCAGGGACGAACTCGGCAAATCCGCGGATTCCTACGTGGTCTATATATGTGCTTTCCCTAGCACTACTGTCCGTAAGCCCTAGACGCTCTAGCGGACGCAAACTCAATTCTTCAACTTGCAGCTTCCAGAGCTCGACTCTGCAATAGTTACACGAAATGTATAACCTCTCGGGGAAATACACTATCAACAGAACTCCGATTCTGTTACGCTGGGTTCCAGTTCTCGGATTAGAAACCTGTCGCTAAGCTTCGAGTTTGTTGCTATAAGGCTCAGTCACCTTTGACAGCCGACCACAGGCTTCCTAACGTCAACGGTTTTCGATGTTACCACAGGGTGTGTAAAAATGGACAAGCAAAGTCTGGGGTGCTGCCGGCCCTATTAAATTATCTGGTCACGTGATGACAACATCCCATAATATTTGGCTGTTCGAGAACATTCTAGAAGGTTTGTTTCTACTGATTCGGCGATTTTCGTGCCTACACGGCACCTATTGTTCTTAGAGCTGAAGTGAAACAAAGGGTGACCTCGTCACTCTTGACAGTTCGAATTGGTCCCTGACCTGCTGGCTGAACTCAATCCCCAGTCTCTCTCTCCTCTTTCTTTTAAACGATAGCGGTACTATGCGTTCCTGACATCCCATCCCCCCTTAAGACAATAACGGTACTATGCGTTCCTGACAATCAGAAGGAAGCTGTTAATGCATATTGTCGACCACCAGGGCTTTGTTGTAGCCGGGAGGTGTGAACCGCCGGGGTTAGGGGGCAGGAAGTAGCTAAGACCACAAGGTACCCTCATTAGGGGAGGGGCGTGACGTGTATTGTACTTAACAGGGGTGTGGCTTCTACTGTCTGTCCTGATTGGTTGGTGTATGACCACGTGTATGTGAATGCAAGAATGTACGAATGACAGGTTAGATTAAAAGAACTGGTTTAGAACGCCAAGTTATCTTTTGCCAAATCTCCCGCGAGGAAGATCTCTTGCCAAAACTGCCTGTGGAAGATCAACATCATCTTCTGCCAAACCTTCTACTGCAGATCTGCTGTGAAGAGACGTACGTATCTTGTGGTAAGGTCTACTGAAGACTGATAGGTTCAGTCTTACTGCAGAATCAAGGTGTCTCGTTCTACTGGACTTCGGTGAAGTCTAGTATCAACGGCACGTGTCTTCAGTAGACCAGTTGCCAAGCGCAAGGGAATCTGCGAGTTTGTCGGATCCTTCAAGACTGGTGCGTGACTCTTGCACGCGTTCCTCTGCTGTGGGAAATCTCTATGCTAACGGGGCGAGAGGAAGAACCGCAGAACATAAAGGAGGGAGATCGAGGGACTGCTGACAGACAACCGTCTAAATCAGAGGCAAAGATCCAACCTTGAAGGAAGGCTGCCCGCAACTGAGCTCTAGGAGAGTGAGTTCAGAGGTCGAAAGTCGACCGAGAAAACGTCACAAAGATCGGTGGCTGTTGTGACATCAGGAAGAGTGCTTGCGCCTCTCAGTAAACTGTTTCCAGAGCCAAAGGACACGAGGCGACGCGAGCCTGGTCCTTTTCAAGGAGCAGCCAAGAGGACTGAAGTCAGTCTTTCAGGACAGCAGAGAAGGGCGCCCTTTTTATGAGAACAGATTTCTTTACGCCGTGTGAATTGTACAAACTACCAGGTGACAGTGTTGTGTGTTCTACACGTGATCATGGTGTGTGTGCAGTTGAAACAGGTATGTGTGTCTTCATAGTTATGACAGTAACGCAAGTGATGGCAGGAAACGCATGTTAGTTAACCAGAAAGAAAGTCGTAGAGTCATCCCCTGTCAGTGAGCCTAGATTATTATTCATTCTGTAAATATTCACAATATGTAAATAATATTCTCTTTTCTGTCACTAAATTCGTTATTCCCTTTGTTGTGGGGAGATTGTAGGTGGATGGGGGCTCGTGCCACGGTGTGCTGTGAGATAAGCATCTAAAAATCATAAATAATACAGTGATAACAGTTTCCACCTACCCATATGTCGTCACCGTAACGGCTGTGGTGCGGAGCGAGCCCAAGGACGACTCGTTAAAGGAAAAGTAAACTCCCATGTGACGACATAATTTCCCCCTCTTTTCTTGCTTTTACCTTCCTTTCTCTAATTTTCTGTTTCTCATTTTGATACCCACATGTGAATGGCGGGCGATCTGTATCCTAACCTGTTGGTCAGTGTTGCATGTGTTTGTTCGTTGTTTTCATGAGAGTGTCTGTGTGCCTCGTCCGCAGGAGGTGTGCATGAAATGTGTTCTCGCGCGCGAAAAATCTACATTTATTATTATTAGTAGTAGTAGTATTTTTTCTCTCTCTCTCTCTTTCCTGTATATCTCTTCACTCCGATTTTCTTATTTCTCTCAATGGAAATAAAAAAGTTTCAGTCTCCTAGTTCATAGGGTGTTGCCGTGCTATAAAATCAAATGTAGTTCTGGGAACAAATAGGAATGAGACTGGTGTAGGTTTGTCCATAAGTTCATGGCGTGTGTAGTTACCCATTGTGTGTATTGCTTTGTCTCTCTCTTTGTGTGTCTCTCTCTCCTCTGTGTGTGTGTGTTGTGTTGGGGGAGGGGGAGTTGGGGGTAGAGAGAGAGATGGAGAGATGGAAAGAGAAACAGAAACAGAAAAGGTTGAGAGGATTGTATGTGCGTTTGCGTGTTTGCGCAAACATTTGTAGATGTACGCGTGGGTATGCGCGCGCGGAAAATTCCAAAAATTGAGATACTAACTTCACCTTAATGAGATTTAATTTCAATTTCGTAAGGCATGCTTTACTCTTGCTGGTTACGAATATTCAATTTAGTCACAAAACTGTGTGCACTGAAATAGTTTTGTACTTGCACAACTAGTGATTAGAATCGATTGATGGGAGTGGGGGTGGGTGTCCTTAATTACGCTTCCTTGTAAAACTAAAACATTCGCGGAAGTCAGATGATGGGCAGTCGTTTAGAACTAATCGCCGTTTATTTGATAACCATTTTTTCCCAGCTGAGCAGGCTAGGAGAAATTAAAGAAAGGTTGATCTGCCTAGATTGCAAGTAAGGTTCATGAAAATATGACTGCAAGCTGTTTGGCCAAATTTAAACATGACGCACCGTGCGTTTCTTTTTTTTTCTTTGACAGATGCAAAACATTAGACGTTACAGCTCTGCTCTCGTCAGATGAATGAAATTTGATGATGATTTATAACTAGCAAGACTGACGAACATGCTGGTTATTAAAATGGGTGGTCGGACGATTATGCATTTTTATCTAATAATGTCTAACTTTGTTTATAGCGTTTTATAAATTCTAGACACAATTTTAGCTGCAGGCGTTTTCTAAATCAGTATAAAATTTGAAATTTCCCATTTATCAAAATGTTCTCATTAACGGTTTAGAAAAAAAAAACGTAATGATCAGAAATGCAAGGCTGAAGATCCTACATAAGAAATACATCAACAGTGATTTTTTACTTTTTGCTTTTATTTTTACCTGAATGGGTGGGAGTAGCGGGACTTATTCGTGAGAGCATGCGTCAGAAATAGTTTATTGCTTTCTTTTCCATCAGCGCCTACGTAGCGACAGAAAAAGAAAATTCATTATGTGCTGGAAGTGAGCGTGTCCTGTAAGAAAATTGAGAACTTCACATGTGCTTTTCAACAAGGAAGCTGAAGAATCAGTGAAAAAAAATCAGATAAGCCTTGCCGTGTAAAGCCTTTCCTTTCACGAGCTAGCACCAGATTCGCTAACAACACAGTAGAAACTCCTCTGCGTGCTTGCATTAGCGATAGGTTTTGCAATATTTCTATCATTTCCTATAGAAGTTGCAGTATAAAGCATTTTGCCATCTTAAGTTAGACTAAAGTGTATTCAGGAATGGGCAGATCTTTTAGGTTAATCCAGAAAAAGACAAAAAGAAAACCAAACAGAGCAGACCATTTAAGAGGGGCAGTTTCTATTTCAGGTTAATGAAAGACGCGCACGATCTTCAAATCAATAAAATGAGGTCCTGCACACTTCATCGAAATATCACAGAGGATCTAGTTCTTTCCGTGGCACCTCCCTCCCCCAACAAAAAGGAAGGGAAGGAAGAAAAACAAAAAAGAGCGAAGGCAGGAAGATTTCAAAAGAAGAAAACAAAAAAGAAGGAAAGAAAAGAAACAAAAAAGAAAGAAACCACAGACAGACAGACAGACAGACAGACAGACAGACAGACAGACAGACAGACAGACAGACAGAGAAGAGAAATGAAAGGAAGAAAGATTGCACCGAGAATGACAGACGAAAGAAGATACAGCAGTCAGAAAGAAGAGTGAAACCACGCAGAACAAAAGGAGTCCGAATTGTTCGTCTCCTGCAGGGAGATAATTCAGCCCTGGGCAGCGGACACATGGGAGAAGGTGAGACATCCTTTCTTGACACGATAGAGCTCCACACGGAGCAGAAAACAGGACAATGCCAAGGGGAAACAAATCGATGTCAGCGACAAATAAAGAAACAATGTGAAACGGCTAAAATGCGAGAGCGCTGTGTCTTTTTTGTTGAGTGTCAAAATTCTTGAATTATCGATCATCCACTTAGGACGACTTTGCTTCCGCACAGCGAGCTTTAAAAAGGACTAGAAAAGCTATACGAATTATTAAGATTTTTTTCTTTCTGCTGCATAACTTTTTTCTATTTCTGACACCATTTTGTTTGAGAAAAATAGGATTGTTTTTGTCTTGTACCTGTAGGGACACACAAGGAAGTTTAAGTAAATCTTTACAAATCTAAAGTGACAATTTTTATCAAATACAACAGCCTCTTTTTTTTCTTCCAGAGCAAACGTTCTGACACGCCACGTTCATTTACAGCGCTGCAGATTTTATTATTTTGGCAGTGGGTCTGTCGAAAAATCAAAGCTGAAAGATTATGCGCGAATGCCACGAGATATCTGAATTTGATATAAATCAATTGTAAACTGTATTAACTCATTGTGATCCACTTCACCAGCTTCTTGTGCACTTTCCTCACAGATCACTTACAGATCATTTGCAGATCACTTACAGATCACTTGCTTCTACATGACTTCACATCTCTAGCTGTTCGAATCGTTTCTTTTGTTTTTTTAACAATCAGTGTACATGCAGTCTGAGCGTCCAAAGATCCCTTTTTGTACTTGTCTACAAGACTTCTCGTAACGTTCGTTGCATAAATATTTCCACCTTTGGGAGCGATCTCCTGAGTGCGGATTTTTAAAAAAAATATACAACCCTACAAAACATACTGTGCAGAACCTAGTCCACAGAGGTAAATCTGCCTGTTTACATGATCATATTTCTAACTGTGGCTCTTATAGAAAAAAATAAACATGTGACTGCGGCTTTCTTCCTGTCCATCGACGGTAGATGATCACCTGTCTGTGCCCCTGTCCTAAGCTCTCGCGCGGACTTTAGCTAGCTCTACACGCCCACTCCACCCCAATCCAACCCCCAGATCCTAAAATCTAGCCCAAGCACTATATCGTAACCGTTGAAACAAACAAAACAGCGAATACACTAGTTAGTAATGCAAAACTAAAAGAATGCTGTATGTTTTCAGCTAATAGCTTACAGGAGGTAGGACGGTCAAGCAAGCCAGATAACAATTAAGAAAGTCAATGGGTCGAGCCTTTCGCTGACCAGCAGCCGTCAAAAGCTTTCATCAAACTAAGTCAATCAGCAGACGTCAAATGTTTTCAGCGAACCGAGGCATTTGGGTTATCAGACGCCAAGCGTTTGAAAAATATTCTGTACGAGGTATTAAGGTGCAAGGAAAGAACTAAAAATATCGGTAAAAAGGTCACCTAATCTAACGGCAAAAGACCGGGCCGGCACTAGCACGTCCTTAATCTTGGAGCTCTTTTGCATTCAGGGGACACAATCCCTACTTTGTCTCAGCTGGAGCAGGAAACGTCAGGTCGAGAACACGGCCACTGGAGGCAGGCGAGAATCGTGGGATCATGTGGCTTCTTCTGGCCTCGTGGCCATTGGCACCTGCGAAATCACGTGACCACCGCTGCTTTAAGGCCGGCCGGGCAGCAAATGTGCCTGCCTGCCGGTTTTCTTTCTTTCTTTCAACGAAAACAAACAACACTAATATTATTCTTATGGATCATTTCAGAGGCTGGGAAATAGAAAGCACAAGGAAACAAGGTTTCTGTGTTCCCTTAATTCATCCCCACGACTAGGTACATTAGTTGCCCTTCTCGCGCTTCACCGATCAGGGATCTGGACCCCTCAGCCGTAAAACAATCAGTTTCCCAACCGTCGGGGTTTAATGGCGGGAACCATCTATTACCGTCTGCGCCAGACGTGAAACAGATAGTCCAGCACAGCGAACTGGAATTATTCCCCTTTGAAAACGAACGCGATCTTTCAGACAGCAATCCCACTCTGGGCTCAG
The DNA here is from genome assembly GCA_004794575.1 of Lanistes nyassanus. Lineage (NCBI taxonomy): Eukaryota > Metazoa > Mollusca > Gastropoda > Architaenioglossa > Ampullariidae > Lanistes > Lanistes nyassanus. The sequence continues at coordinate 78,003 of SMGT01002123.1, read as the reverse complement.
TTGTACGACTTCTGCTATAAACTGACTCTCCGTTCCCTACCTGCGTATGTGGGCCACGCACAGCATAGAAGCAATCACTGGTAATTTGCATGTCCTTCATTGCCTCCTTTTCTCGATTATCGATAACGCTTTCTGCAAGGCCAGATACCGACACAGAAGTGCCTGATCTTTCCTAAGACACAAACCTTCACGATTTATTGACTTTTTTGTAAACAGTGAGGACACAATAACCTTTACACACAAAGATCACAACAAGAGTATTATATTACATTCATTCATAACTGCAGACGTCTGCCCAAGAGAAGGACATGAGGACATGATGTAGGTGACAGTACGACAAAAGGAAAAAAAACAACATATACATTTACAGTATCTCTGTTTGAAACACATGCGTCTAATCATAGTGTTTGAACGTTAAACACAATATAAAGCAAAAGCATGCACCTAAATGAATGTTAATGTTGGCTGTTTGTGGCTAGTTATTGAGGGAAGGGGTCTCTTGTTTCTACTGAGTGGGCGTATAGAGCCCAGCGCTGCTACAGGCCTTTCTCCAAAGCAAACGTGGGGTCCACTTCGCCGAACCTGGCTACGGACACACATTCGTACGTGTGGCCAATTTCGGTGAAACAGGGATGTGACTTATCTAGTTGAGAAAGCCTCGATCTCTGATTTGTTACAGGCGATGCTACTACCCTGAGGACTGTGATATTCTACAAAACAATCCCACATTCTGGATGGAAAAATGACTTTTTAAACATTACTATGCTCCTCCCATATTTTCGAAAAATTAAATTAAGCTTTTATTAAGACTTACTGGTATTTGATTTTGAACTTGTGTGCCTTTTCCTGAAATAATATTTGGACTTATAGGGCTATTATATTTCTGAGTTTTACTTTCATTTTTATGCATAACAAAAGCAAAACTACTTTATTCCGGAATGTTAAAAACAGATTTTTCTTCAATATCTGATCTATGTGCACTTAAGAAGCATGGCAGGTTTGGTAAAAAAAAAAAGCAAATGAATAAATCAGGTTAACAATTTCAGGGACATAATTTTTTTTATTTCACGCATGCTGTCTCAGACTTAATTTCAAAATTTCAGTTGATCTGCTGCTTAAGAAATCTCGCGGCTCAGCTCATGATTATCTCAGAATTATGTGACTTGTATTCTTGGGGCTTCTTGCACAAAAATACGCTAATTAGATGCATGTTGTTTTCGACAATGACAGTGAGTAACTAACGGCTTTGTCGCAACAGCCATTTCCTTAACCAGCAGGCGTGTTTTCACTTCATAACAAGGGTTGTTTACCGTAGGAAGGAAACTACTCTGATCTGAATTAATTCGACGATAATAGTAAACAGTAAACAAAGTAAAATAGTAAACACTGCACTAAAATATTTTGTTCTAGTATGGTTATTGGAACAAATAAACTCGCTCGGCCGCCCTCCGCGATTTCCTATAGTAACCTATAAGTACTCGTGCTTTGATAGATTTGAATAACAACAGCCATTCTCAAACGGATTGCCGTCGTTAATCGAGGTACTACATGAGTGCGCGATGTGCAGGAAACGCCACACGTTTTGTAAACACAAGCAAGCGAAACGTTTGATAGCAAATTGTGAACATTTTAGCCGCAGTGTTATTGACAGATGTGGGCATGGGCAAGTGCAAGCATGTCATTTAATTAAAATCCAGACATGTGACAACTTTCAAGATGCATGCATTGCAGGAACAGGGTATCAGTGATATATCAAGAAGAAAAGATGACCAGCGTATATTTTAATTTAACTTTCATCCACAAAAGTCCCCGCAAACATGATAAAATAGTCCTTATTTCTGTTATAATACCAGAGAGAGAGAGAGAGAGAGAGAGATATAGAGGGAGAGATTGAGGGAGGAGGGGTGCGGGGGGAAGCGTAGCAGAGGGGTAACTGCCGGTAACAGGGGGTAGTGGCCTCGGATCCCGTGTCTGGCGCACTAATATAGTTTCTTTGCACATCACACTTTTTAAAAAAAAGCTGCTTTTCTCCGGCGACTCAGATTTCATCCTCCTTCGCTCAACATCCTTCACCACCATTTGGTCCCCCCCCCCACACTACCCCCTCCCCCCGAAGCCTTCACGAGACTGCCTTTGCTACCGTGTGACGTTAGACGATAAACAGAAAACTTTTTCTAAGAGAGAGAGATATTTCTTAATAGAAGGGTTAGGGTTTTAAATATGGCGGCTTTATCTGAACTGATCTAGCATTTTAACAATCCTTTATTATATAATGACCTACACATATTTAATTTAAAAAGTTATTTTATCTTTATATCTTGTGTGTGAATGCTGTGTGTGGGTGCGTGCTCGTTCTTGTGTGAGAGAGAAAAATTGCACAGATATGAACCCAGCTATGCGCATCGTACTAAACGGAAGTGGTTGCAATTACTGGGAACAACTCTTTGTAAGGGAGTTACTCCCTTCTGCAGTGGTCCATAAGCACGTCTCCATGGGCTGAATATATATATATATATAAATTCAGATACGAGTACAAGTACCGCATATATTTGTTACTAGGTATCGGCGAGTCTTGTTGACAAAAATGACAATTTCTTGGGATTTTTTCTCTCTCGGGTTTGCATAGCATGGAGATGCATGAATAGCCACAGTGGTGCTATTTAATCATGAAGGAAAGCTCAGAAACCTGTTCATGCGCACTAACGCCGGAACTGACGTGGGATTCCACGGCTGATCGGCAGGGATTTCAGAGTTTAACTAGGCGTGGGAACGACTGGCAGCAGCTGACTGCAATACTGAGCAGGAAAGCGATGCCAATGGATTGACAAAAACAAACAAATAAAGAGCAGCCCTGTCTGACAAATGTGAAAATAAAATGACAAAGACGGAACATGTGGCCACATACTTTGTCAGGGGAGGAAACTTGAACCGGAAACGGGGTGGCTGGGGAAGCGCCACGGCGCACGTTTGCATGTCCAGGGGCTCTGGTCATACTGCGCTGGTTGTATGAGAACGCGTATCTCCTACTCCCACGCTCAACTGCACGTGCAATATACACGGCGAACAGGCCTTAAGAGCGTTCTTATGGCTGGAAGTAAAAATACGAACGTTCACACCACCCAAACCACGGCCCTACCTACCGATAATGGCCTCAGCCCTGAGAAGGAGGTGGGGGGGGAAGAGAGATGGTGGAAGCTGTTTGTCATGCTACAAAGCACCACCATTTTTTTTATCTTTGCTGGTTGCACGACTTAATTAGCTTTCGTGTAAATTGACCAGAAGCGTCGCATTCAGGTATGTGTACGGTCTTTCATAACAGATTCTTTCTTTCTTTCTTTCTTTCTTTCTTTCTTTCTTTCTTTCTTTCTTTCTTTCTTTCTTTCTTTCTTTCTTTCTTTCTTTCTTTCTTTCTCTTCTTTTATCTTCGATGGGGAGAGGGGATTCTTTTTTGGTAGATTTTATCTTAAGAAAATTAATCCTTGCGCAGGAGGCTACTAGTCTTACACAGTATAATGACCTAAATAAGTCATGTGTGATGACGTACAGAAGTAGCGTGGAATGACATACAGTACTGTGTAGTGACGTACAGAAGTCCTGTGTAATGACGTAATAAGTCCTGTGTAATGACATTGAGTAGTGTCTAGTGACGTACAAAAGTCCTGTGTAATAACGTACAGAAGTCGCGTGTAATGACATACAGTAGTGTGTAGTGACCTACAGAAGTCCTGTGTAGCGACGTACAGAAGTCCTGTGTAATGACGTACAGAAGTTCTGTGTAATGACATACAGAAGTCACGTGTAGTGACATACAGTAGTGTGTAGTGACGTACAGAAATCCTGTGTAGTGACGTACAGAAGTCCTGTGTAGTGACCTACAGAAGTCCTGTGTCGAGACACACACAAAACCTGAGTAGGACTGTCCTCTACTGCATGGTTCGGGTGAGCGTTCTGATCTCTTCAGGTCATAAAATCGGTCGAGAGGCCAGTTCGCCCTGTCTATTTTATGTATAGATATAGATATCAACGCCCATGCAACCCAACACTGGTCTTTAATGTCCACACAAAAACTCTCGTGGCTAATAGGCGTTCATGTTCCACATTTTATATGCGGTCGCCCTCCCGGCCTAATGGCATTTCAGATCACATCTTCGTTGTAGATACAGTCAATTTCTTAGTTTTTTGGTTTTAAAAAACCCCCAAAACTTGCAGAGTATAAGCAATTTTAACGGTTCTGATTATTTTTTAAGTTTAGATGGTTCATAACTTACAACAAAAGTTCAGGGATTTTATTTTATCTCCGTTCCCTACAAGTCAAACAGAAGCAATGCAAATGCACGATTGGTTTAGAGACCTAATTCCCGTTTGGCAAAGCAAAGCAATGAGACATCGCCTAATTTAATTTCTCGGCCTAATAGGTTCCTTACTTTGTCTCAGGCTGAGGACAGTGTGGAAGCGGCTGGTCCTTCTTTCGATGTCACGATCCAGCGGTTATCAGGCAAGACGAGGATATAATTAGACCGAGACCAGGATAGTACAGAACTGAAAAACAAGAACGCAGAAGGTGAATCGAAATACCCCGTCCACACAACCGCGGTACATGTCACAGACGCACACGATGACATTCATTTTCTACTCATGACCAAAAGAACGCTTCGACCGAGTGTCTGACCTGCGGTACATAACTCAAGCCTTAGAGGATGCTTCCCGGGGGCAAAACAGAAAACAAAAAACAGCAGGGCGCAAAGCCAGCAAAGAAAAACAACAAGAAAAATACGATTAGAGAGAGAGAAGGTGGGTCTGAGAATGAAACCATAGACAGTTATCTCTGACAGGTCACCGAGATGCAAGACAGATCACTATCTGCGTCTCGAAATAGCTTATTTATATTCATTGTTGATGATACTCTAGACTGCCTCATCCCAGTGGGAACACTGCTGAAATGCTCGATGCTTCGAAAACAAACTTGCAGCGTTTCATCACATAACCTCTTGCTGAGCTGAGAATTATTTAGGGGCCGGCTAGGGACAGCCCTTGTTAGGCAGCTGGGGACAGGAGGAGTGGTTTCCAGATGGGTGACAGGAAGGTGACAGGGTGCATTGTATCGCCCACAGAAAGTCCGCGCTTTTGGTCTGTTCGCTCAACTAAAGCAGAAACCGCACACTGCCAGATCCCAGAAGTCCTCAGCTCCAAGGTTCATCTCGCCTCATTTTAATGCGTCGGTCTTCAGTCGGACAAGTTAGAAGACAGCTTCTGGTTGGGAAACTGCTTTTAAGGAATATTAAGCGCAAAGGATTCTTTTGTTTGAATATTCTGTCTGCAAAGGCACGTGTTCTGCTACTGATTGAAGCTTAAGAATTTTAAGTTTACACGAGGCCCCTTAAAAATGGACAGAACGAGCAAGAAACAAAGGAAGGAACAAAGTAAAAAGGAAGAGAAGGAAGGAACAAAGTAAAAAGGAAGAGAAGAAAGAAACAAATAGAAAGAAAAGAAGGAAAGAAGAAAGGTTCTTCATTTGAAATTGACATAAACAGATAAGTCTTCCATCAATTCCACACAGAAACGAATACCCCTTTTGAAATTTGACCAGGGAGCAGCACAGCATGACTCTTCGGAAGGACAATGTGCACTGCGCAGTGAGGGCCACACAAATCGTGAAGTTATGCATAAATGCTGGCTCCTTTATAAAGATAAGTGCCTATTGCCAAATCAAGAAGAAAGGGTGTGTGGGTGTGTGCGTGAGGGGGGGGGTGTGACGTGGCGGGCCGTACCTTATCTTATTGGACTCGACTTCTCAGAATTACTGGACAAAACTTTTATGGTGATCTCGTTAAATGTAGATTTAATTGAGCAATCGTCACCAAAACCTTTACTGCGACAGGTCAATGGCTTCTACACCAGAGGGTGACGACGCTATGAAATAATGCGAATAACTAGAGAAATCTACCGAGGGGAAAGATTCTCATACTCTGACACGTTCGCTCAGTCTCACCCAGGCAAACACTACTAGCTCAAGAGCCCCCACCCTCGTAAAACGCAACTTCAGCGAACCGTTATTCAACATATATTTCAAACACTAACTGACTCGACAACATCAAGTATATCTACAGATTATTTACAAAGAATCACCTTGCTCGTGTCTAGGGTAAGAGGCTGCCTGATTACGTCATACCACAAGGTAACAGACAAAGAAGATAATCAAACTCCAGAGGGGAAATCAAACTGCAAACCGGCCTATGATCCCGCTCAATACACACCTACAGTAAGTGACCGACAATAGAGCTCCTACTCTTGTCACTACTGAAACCACTACTTCTGCGATACACAACTCTGAAGTTATACAAACTGAATCAATAAGTGACCAACGACAGAGCACCTACTCTTATCACCACTAATACAACAACTTCTGCGATACACAATTCCAAAGCTATTCAACGACCAACTATGAAGCTAAGACACGAACTGCACTTCTCTCTATACCCTCTTAGCGTACTTGCCCGGTCACTAGCTTATGACCTCTCCTGTCTAGGGCAGGATAAAACCATCTATCTTATCAACCCGAGTCTCAGACTCTAAGATAATCTATGGCAAGAGCAATCCTTTACTTAAAAGGCACATCCAGTAGTCAACTTACACGTCATTACGTCGGCGTGTCAGCGAAATACACCCTGTGTATCCGGCAAAACTGGAGTTCTTCACTCTTTCCATGTCTTTTGCTAAGATGGCGAGGGGTCGAGGTCCGTGGGTATACACTTGTCTGCTTTCACTAGGTCTCCCTAGATTAACTCTCTCTCCATGTCCTGTCTCTGTGTATCCCCTCTAATCGCGTTTTTGGCTCCTTAAGTAGCAGTCGTTCTGACGCATTAACCTCGAGTAAACCGGTTCTGGTCAGACTAGGTGGAGCAGGGCAGCTGCCATGACCAATGGCGTATCACTCACCTACCTAAGTGTGAAGAGAATGGGAAGAGCTAGCTGGCTAAGCTAAGAGTGACAGGTGATACCCTAGAAGTGACATGTGACGTGGGGGGGAGAGCGTGCACCGCCCTATGAACTTTCCTCGACATTATATTTACTTATTCATTTTTGAGACCTTCAGAACGTCTAGTTTGTACACGAGGAAGTAGTATTGTCACACGCTGTTTTCTGGTCTTCTAGATGAGTGTCGGATGATGTCAAGTCGAAATGGACGAAAATTTATTACGAACTGATTGACAATTCGCTAAATAGATGTCACCCTATTATTATCAACTGATCGATAATTCGCTAAACAGATCTCACACGGCAGGAGGGCGTTTGGGAGAATGACATTATGCGGTACTCAAACGAATTGGTATCGATCTGACCATGGTTTGCCAATGTCTTAAATAACGTTTAACTACATGTTTTGGTAATCTATGGTGTTTTTCTGCCGTGGGAAATCCCTGTTAGCACATACATTGTTTTCTGAACTGGGGAGCTTATGAAGCTTGCTTATATCCAGCTCCAGTCCACTGCAGGATGGATTGCTTTTCACCATAGAGCAAACGTCCTGTTGTCATGCAAATGCCGAACCGCGTGAATCCACGAGAGGTTGTGCAGTATCAAGTTACGCCTGCTGAAGTATCAGACACGAGTTATCTAGCCGCTGCTGCATCAAGCGTAGGATCAGAGAGACGTATTTGAGAGGACCGCGTCTCAGTCGGGGGAATAAACATTGGCATCCCTAAAGCCCTTTGATTTTTTTTCCTTGTCAAAACCCGAGTACAGTTTACTAGTATAAACCACTCCTAGACCCTCTATCAAGCTCGGCAAGCTCAAGGTTAAAGTACTTGAAACGCTCAACATAACCGTGTGCAGACGCATGAGACCAAGGGAGCTTACCGTACCCAAACACGTAGCAAAGAGAGGGTCGAAAGAAAGGGACCATGCAGATCCTCAGAGGATCCTCCTCGAGCGTTTCAAGTACTTCCTGTTGGAATGATAATCTGATAATTTAAGCGCTCGGTCCTCATTTGTTGTTTATTAGTTCAAGTTTAAAGATCAAAGGTTGTTCCGTGAGTTGCTATAGGTCGCAGGCGAGTGGGGGGTGTATGAGATAGCACTTGGGCCAGCGTCGTGAAGGCGGTGCCATCTCCTCTCCCTCGCTGTTTACCTTCTCTGACCCATGGGTCGGGTACCCATTCCCAGCTGGATCAACTGGGGAAAAAGCGGTTGCGGCGCAAACCAGTGCGTTCAGGTCCACTCGGACACGCGCTTCTCCAAGCCCTGCCATCAAACTTGGTAAGCACTTTCTGTGACTGAAACTGGCATGCGAGCCATACAGAATCTTGCATTAACTTACAAGTCACGTGATCCTAGGACCTGCTTGACAACTCAGATGGCTGGGGCTACCTTAAGATGCACAGAATGCTGAGCGATGCTAGAGAGCTATTTATATTCATTTCAATTTCTAGAACTTTAAGCTTTCTCCTGTGCGCGTCACCGATGGGAATTCCTTATCAGATTTTAGCAGGAGAGAAGAAAAATCGCATGCGAAAATTACCTTTACTCGCTCGCTTGGCAGCTAGAGACTCATTTAAGCACGAAGTACTGTCCATTTTGCTGGAGACGTTTGTTTAAAGGGGAAGCTCGTCTATTTTCTTTGCCTTTCGGCACGTCATCAGACTACGAGGTGACAAGAAAACAGACAAATCTCATGAGAATTCAGGCTATAATGTCAGGATTGGGAAAGAGTGCATGTATATGGGGACTACTGGAATTTCTGTCCACTTCCTTGAGCCAGAAGTGCAATAAACTTATTAAGAAGCTTGCCTCAGTGAGCGCTGTGTTGCGGTGACACCTACACTACAAAGAACCTGGGATTAGCGTGGCTCTCACGCCATACGAGGTTCAGGCAGAAGGTACTCCACCTGTCATCCCTTGGCCCCTGGGCCGGGAAGGGGATTGTATCTAGAGGTCACGTCTTCTCCCCCTATTAAAGGCAACCCCCCCCCACCCGGTGCAGGAAGAATGGACTTTACGAAGCATTTTGTTTAAAATGACCGTCAGTGCAAATTTAACGAAGCTTTTAAGTATTCGGTACTCTGTGATGCACTTGTTCTAACAAACTGTTACAAAGTTACCAAAAGATAACTGCTGCAAACAGTAACGACCATTCGTCAGTATGTTTAAGGCAACATACTGAAAAATTGCTGGGTATTGACAAAATTCTTTGTAGCCGAACGAGTCAAATTAACCAAAACCATATAAGATTTTCTGGAACTATCTCAGAGACTGCGAATAAGCCATCTCATGTTGTCCATCCTGGCAACATATCCTGGAAACTATATAGTTTTTGTGGAAACTCTCCCGGAAGGGCATTCGCTGGAAAACTTTCGAAAAACACAAATTTCGCTTAAGCCACTGCCACTGGCAAGAAGATGCGTTTGTATCAAGTAATAGAGAGAGATTTTCAACAACAAAAAAAAGTAAAAGACGGGCAGGAATCTGTGTATCTATATGGAAAAAAATGTCTTGTAAGTGGAGTTGACCTTTGTGCCCACATCTCCTTATTTATATTTCATGCAGGCACTTATCGGAGTGGCGACGTGTTGATATGTATGTTTGTATTGTGATGGACGCAGCCATCACGGAGACGGTTTCGCCACCACCCGCTCACAGCGGGCGGTATCAGATTACAGGCTGGATACCGCCAGCGTCACGTGACTGACGTGCGGCGGCATTTTTAAACGTGCTGTGCTAGCTTCACTCTCTTTAAACGCTTCTATACTCTTTTAGAATAACTACACACATTAACAACTAACATCTTCGTATTCTACTCGATATGCTCTTTCTTTAGATAGTAAACTTAACAACCATCTTTATAGATTAGGTTAGTTTGTAGGCTAATTTCCTATCTGTATCTATTCAAATTAGCTAGCTTAACTGCATTTGAGCGTAATTATCTCTATTTCCTCCTCAGTCTACTAAACTGTCCTTTACACTAACAGGAAGAGCGAAGCGCACTCTATTCATCACGTATTTCCATGTTCTTGTGTATATATTCTTCATTTTTTTATCTATACTTTTGTGCGGGCAACAAACACAAAATGTGCTGCCCGCGTTAATTTCACCCGCTAACTCGGGCTGTTGCTGGCAATGCTTTCATTGTGGCCCGCCCCCATTCATTGTCGCTGTATAAAAGGGGGGGATCGGACCGGTCGAGGAGGAGTGAGCCCTGGCCGACGGACAGTGTTGGGCAGCAACTCAATAAAGTATGGAGAACGAGCTGTAACAAAGGCCTGCCCCTCTGTTGGAAGAAAGAGAGAGAGAGAGAAAGTTTGCGAAGCGAACCCGCTTCATCACAGTATAAATAGATTATACTATAACGCCACCGCCATTTGATATCGTGTATGTGTTCCAGTATTTCTACATCAAAGTTTAATCTTCAGGCTAATACTAAGCCCACACTCCACTCCCTGACCGTCGTAGGAAAACAATAGTAAACATAAGGCCTACACTAAGCGGGGGAGAAAAACCCTCAACGAAAAATTGGACCCAACCTTCAGACACAAATTTCTTGATGAAGTATGTTGCAGTAGAAGCTGGATGCATGAGAGAAACAGGACGGGTGGGGGGGGGGTAGTTATCAAAGGAAACAGCCATCAGCAACTTTTTTGTACTTGTTCCCAGATGTTTCGAACAGCGCGAGTCCACCATAAGGGTGCTACACCATGTTCCAGTAAGTGGAGGTTGGGGGAAGTCACCAACCAGTTTTATCTCCGACTTTAAGGTATGGTTATCATGTGATCAGACATATGATCGTTTCAGTCAATAAGAGTTGTTTCCCCTGCCGGGCATTCCCATTATCCAGTACGGCAAAGGGCAGAGTAACTATGTCTCACTTCTTTATGGGAACTTGCTAAGAGAAAGTCTACAGAGACGGAGCGGAGAAACCTGAAGCCACAACCAGTTTTGATTAAGACATTTCTGAACCCGACCAAGTCCATCCTTGTTATTATGCATGGCGACGTTCGGTGAACTAATACGCACAATCATCTGGTTAAGAATTGCCCTTAGCTCACCAGAACATATTAGAACAGCCCCACTTCATTCCTTTTTGCAATACTCTTTCGCCCGTTCGGAATCAATGCGCTCTGCTGAAAATTCTCGCGCAATTTCTTTACTTGGGGTGGGGGGATGGAGTGTACAGTGTCTTCACTAACAACCCTGTTGCTGACGTACGCTCTTTCGTGTACGTACATAGGCGGGCGGGCGGGAACTGATGCATCGACGGTTGCGTCCGTACAAATCTGTTAGAAATGTGTTTCACTTATAGATCTCCATTCTTTTCTATTTCGCTTCTCAAGTTCAAGTTTCTTTATTCTTTAACCCTCAGGGGGTATTCATCTACGCTGAGGTTGCGGTAGACAATAATGAAACTATCAATCTGCTGACGTTGGCTGAAACAAACGTGTGCCACCGTCGCTTCTTCCGTATTTATTACGAATGTACTACAAATCAAATTTAAACTTAGATTTACGAAAATACATCTTATAATGAAACGAAGCGTAGTGTTAAAACATTTTGCATGCAGACGTCCTTTCAGGTAAATGTCCTACAAATTAAACTTTCGCCAGGAAATAATTTGCAAACTTCCTTTGTTTCTTTGCTTGCTTGCTTGCTTGCGCGCGTGCGCGCGTGTGTGTGTGTGTGTGTGTGTGTGTGTGTGTGTGTGTCTGTTCAGTTTACCAGAACACTTATTTGAAGAAACGGAAGCGAAGTCAGCGGATGAAGCGGAAAACATTGCCGTGCAAAGCAGGCTGCCATAGGCTGAAATGCAACCTCAATCTTCCGAAGTCTGCAGCGTGTATGTTTGTCTGGTGCACGCGTTCGCCTTTGCGCATGCCCAGAATAGGTCCTTAGGGTGAGCCAGCACGTAAAAGCACTAATTCACTGGAGCCAATCAAATGCGGAGTATTGTTAGGGAGGTGTAAAAAAGCAGAGCCAATCAAATGGCGAGCTCTAGTTAGAAGGTCTTTCCGAGGCGCGGAGAGCGAGGAAGAGGGGGAATGCTTCGGGAGAAGGGGGAGGGGGGTTAGGGAAAGGGTAAAGAGTGGTGGTTTGGAGGGGTAGGGTGGATGTAATGGGAGAGGCTATACGCAGTATGATCTTTCAAAAAATTTGAACGTTCTGAGTGGTGACCGTAAGAGATTAGAATATTTTATGTAAGACTGTACTAATTTGATTAGCCAGAAATTTTCATAAAGAGAGATGATGGAGATGCAGATGGAGAAAAAGAAAAAAACGAAAGAAGAAAGGATCAAAGAAAATAAAAAAGAAAGAAAAAGAAAAACAGGAAGAACATTTCAGGAATTTCGGACGGACAGACCCACAGACAAAAATGAATGACGCTAGCAGACAGGGAAAGGAAGGACCAGAACAGAGAAGGCAAGAAAAAAAGAAAAAATAAATCATGCGGGAAATATAGCGAACCTCGAATAGGCGCACCCTCTGCACGTGTGCGCGTGCCGGCGCGTGCGTGCCTTCAATATTCTCTCGCCGTGCGCGCTATAAAGCCGTCCGGTCGTGCGCGCACCTTAACGAAAATCCAGACCGACATCGCATGTCTGTCGGCTGTCGCCATGCAAACCCTCCAGGACTATTTCCATGTCTGTAGACCAGGGTCCAGTCTCTCAGTCTCTCAGTCTCTCACGTTTTCCCCACCGCGGCGAGGTCAACCCTGGCCACTCCGGAAGTGCCAGAGCACATCGGGCACCGACCTGATCCCATGAAGAAGGGACAGAAAATCAGAGGGTCCCGAGGGCAATTCCAGCAGACAAGAGCCATCTACGTCATTTCCGGGGAACCTGGGCAGTAGGTTCTACTGCATCGGATGTAAAGTCAGGACATGAAGTAACGTCGGCACTGTCGACCCCATAAAACAATTGTTGGACGTCAGACCTTCCGAGCCAGTCAGACATCCTGAAGATTTCAGTCTAACACCTGGGTATGTGTCTGACAGTTTTGGATGGGTGCTATGCAACGCATGTTGTGTGTACCGTGGGTGGGTAACCACGTGCTTTCGCGTACTTGTGTGTTTGTATTCGGGTGTGTGTTTGCAAGCGTACCTGCGCGCATGCGTATGAATTTCCTTGTAATCTTTCGGTATTTATCAGCAAAAATTAAAGTTCATATCAAATAACATTTGATAGCTACAGCTCTGTTAAATATCTGGCCGTGGAATTCGTGTAGCAATAAAGCCCGACTCGTGGTTAACTTACGACGACATAACGCAGACTGGTGGGCAAGAAGAGACGGTAGGACAACAAGGTTATGTCCCCTAGCCCCTACTGTTGGTGTGATCCAGATGCAGACAGCGAATCCTATAACAAGCACAATTACTTCCCTTGCTATTGCCCATGTGAGAACGCGCCACCTTTGCGTTCGTTTGTGTAGGCATGTGTGGGTGCGTGTGTGGTTGGGTGGCTGTGTGCATGTCTGTATTGGTGTGGGTGTGTGCGTGTGCGTACGTGCATACTCAAGTGCGCTGACATGTTCTCAGCCTCAATTTGCCAGCCTGTAGGTCCCTTTTCCCCTCAAATTATTCAAAGACTGCACCGTGTAAGTAGAAGCCACTTCCTTCCATTTCTCATCCTGTTTCCAGGCAGCGCTCGATCGTCTGATAAGAAAACGGGGAAAGGGCGTATAGGAAGCTCAACAAAACAAGTCACAGAAAAACAGCTAAAGGTGATGCCACACGCCACAGAAGCAGCCATCGAGCTGAACATACGGGCAACGCTGGTCCGTGCCGTCATGCGCCCGACCGGACCTGTAACTACGCAGCAGAGCGAATATCACGCTACCTAGGACCAATCCTGTAGAGCATGCTGCACAGTGTTGCCTGGCTGACCAGGAGGCAGGTCAAGGGTCATCGCATTCTGGATATTGTTCTTCGCGCATCTAGCCATATCACAGCGGCCGGGTGTCGAGCATGGCTCCAAGTGTGTCATAACGTTAACCGAAATATGTGCTTTTCCAAGCCACTGGTGTTTTCCTGTCGTGTACCATCGCCTTAAGCCGGCGCTAAATACGCTCTTTCTTTTAATCTGAAGTTAAAATGGGTCTCGCCTGTCGGCCTTTTCCAGTCTATCCAAATTTACGGCGTTAACGACTTGCCAAAAACAAAGCCCTGTTTCTCCAGAGGCAAATGTTTTCTTGTTTCTGTCAAAGTCTCAAATATTAAGTGTGGGATTTTTGGCATCCTCGTTGAACGGGTGAGTTTCTTTTTGCGACATTTAACAAAAATGTGCGTTTATATGCGTGGATGTATTTCCACAGATATGGGAATTTGTGGCCAGACACCCATTTCGAAATAAAACGCTCGAAAATGACCATTCGCAGCACTTTTTGGTGGTAGAAACTATCGCACGCACGCACACACACAAACACACAGGCTTGTCATCAGGCGAGCGATAATTGAGGCACGCTCTCCGACAAACAGCCAGCCGAGGACGAGTCTGGAAAGCTAGGCATGCCACGACAGGCTTAACCAGAATGCCATGGCGACAACGTAATGCTGACACAATCTGTAGCTCCCTGTCTGGAGTGTACAATAATCTCCAGAGATATTGAGAGGGCAGACTGCTATATGCTACTGTCTCCGCTAAACCTTTGGACACGAAGAACACGCCAAGGGAGGGAACGTGATGGGCTGCATGGTTTTAGTGTCTGGGATGCACAAATGCCAATAATATCCAGATGATAGACTGCTATATATTCTGTAATTAAACCGTCGCACCCCTAGAACAAGATAATATACATAGTGCCACAGCTGGTGGGAAGGACAGTGGGTTGGAAGACTGGCTCAATGGATGGCTGACTGGCTGGTTGGATGGATAGCTGGGTTTACTGTACAGTCGTCAGAGATCTTCAGGTCCCATGTTCCTTCCTAAGCTAAACTGTTGTCCTTCAACTACAGAGCAAGACGGCCGAGTTCATGAGTGGATGCACTGACGAATGGATGGTCGGACGGCTGGATGGACTGAGTAAGTTTAGTGGATAATCAAGATAGAGCCATTCATCACTCTATGGACTTTTCAGTCAAAAAAAATCATTCAGGGACAAACGCTTCTTTGTGTTTATGAAATACGATGGACCCACCTCTGGGCACAGAGATGTGTTGGTCTCTGTGGAAGGTGGATGGAAAAAATGGAGGGTGGAAAAATAACGTACTTAAGCCAAAGGACGGCTTTGTGGGGGAGGAGAGATGGGCGGCGTCACGCGTTTGTTTATAAATATGTTTTGTCGTGACAAGCATCAACAAATAGAGGAAACAGAAAAAAGGCTTTTAACATGTTATTTGTTATCTGTGCTTATTTGTGGCAGCTCTTGTTTCGGAATAAGTTAGCTCACGTTTTTCTACTGCAAGATTGAAAAACAGACGCAATAACCATTTTCACCAAATAATATGGAAGCCGCCCACAATCTTGGAAAAGCAGAAGTCAAAACACCGCTTCGTTCCAATCCTGCGTTAATGCACGGGTTTCAAAGCTATAAAAAGAAAAGAAACCATATCCGGGCATCTTCTTGTTCCTAATGCTTCTAATAAAAGTATTTTCTCTGAAAACAATTACCACACCTAGATTTAAAAAAACAGGAGGCTGACAGAATAAGTAGAAAGGAAATGGAGCACTCTCCCGTGTCTCTACGAACGTTCGTGGCACTAAAATTCGCATAGCTTACAGAATCACACGATGACGCAAGCTTGAAGCCTGTGGCAAGCCACGATAAGAATGGCGATGTTACATCATCGTATCATCATCGTCGTCATGGTCTATTTAAGCACATTACATCCACATACTTTAAAAAGTTTCATGTTGGTTTTGGCGTTTACACTCGGTCACTCGTCCATGAAGCCAGCTACATGATTAGTTTAACGCGTGCGTTAAAAGTTACTACACGCCACGATTGTTGTCTCTAATCAACAACCAAACTAAAAGAAATTAAATCAGCAACAACAGCAAATAATAAGCAGTTGAAATTGATTTGTTAAACATTGCTAGCAGCGATCTTTTCCCTTCCCAAAAGCATTTACAAAAAAAAACTGAGAGAACAAGACACCACTGAACATTCCTGAACTTAGTAAACTTTAATATTTTGAAAGTTATTTATCTAGGGTCCTGATCAGCTCATTTAGTAAAACTGCGGACTAGCGGATGCAAGGTTGTTGGTTTGTATCCAGGTGTGGCCAAGGATTATTTCCTGGAGTTGCACATTGTCCAAACTCGGATCGGCCATTTCCCCGCACATTAAACTGCCTGTCCGCACTGACCATCTTACTGCAGCCATCAGTCTGGTGGTTCTTTCAGTGCTTAGTTTAGTAATAGGACCCCATCCCCCATAATGTGAAATCACCGCGAGGTGGAAGCACTGTCCCTCTAAATAATCACCCCACCACCACCACCACCACCACCACCACCACCACCACCACCACCAACAACAACAACACAACAAAAATAATTTATTTATGAATAAATGTCGTGTAGGTAGCAAGCGGATCCCGC